>PNEQ01098831.1:9864-23800 GCA_003012365.1 Medauroidea extradentata | reverse complement strand
CCCCCCCCCCCTTGAAGGCGCCCATAGCCGTTGCTTGTAGGCGGGGCTTAGATGGTCGTCATGCTGTGACAAAATTTTAAGCATATGTAAATAATGGAAGTAAATTAATGAAAATTTAACAGTTTATGGTAGTAAATATAAATGTCAAATGTACTAATTTTCAAAATGATCGAATAAATGGTTTGCGTGATGTTGAGGATACGATAAGCCATTGTGTCAGGAGGTCGCTGATTGGCTGGGAGTTGTCTCCACGAAGGAGAAGGGGAAGCTTTGTCGCTGTGCGAGGGGCAGGGACTCTTACCGCGGATGCCGGACGCGGGAGACGTCGACTAGGCATCAGTTTTATATATTATTGGATTAGAGGCTCTTGTCGCGTGTGCCGAACGCGAAGGACGTCGGTGAGGCATCATTGTTTTTATTGTAGACACACCTACGTAAAGTGACGCCTCGCGAATTTAAGAAGTCGGTGCGAAATTGATTTTATAGATTGGGCTATAAAATATCAGTTATGCTTGTATAGCATAAAAGGAGGTTTAATATTCAGTAATAGCGACTCCTGCACTCTGGCGCATCGGGTCCTAAACCCTACGTCACCAAGAAATACAACCAATCGCTTATTTATTTGACCTACCGCAAGTACAATACTAACTGTATCCTCGAACAGTACCATTACCGTGCAGGTAAATACGAAAAGCAACGAATTAGTAGCAAAGATAAACGTTGCAAGTTTCAGTAAAAACTCCATGTTGAACGCTGAGCATCAAACGACTTCAACACTGAACGCTTATGGCGGACTGATTAAATAACACACACAGAGTGGCGAAAGGTTACTTTGACTGTACACTGGCATAACATGTAATGTGTGGCTGAGCTATGCAATACGGCTATTATCGAGGACGATTGCACCAATCTTAGTTTAGATTGCGATTCCGAAAGATCTATAACTGTCAAATTGTATTCCGAAAGCTCAAACTTGATACCGATACCTCATTCCGTTATCGAGTGTCCAAGAATTAAGTATTCCGATAGCTAAATTACGTCATTCCGCTATCGTAATTATTTCGAGACTCGCAGGAATTGGGCTCCAGATGTGTTTTTGAGAAAGGGGAAGATGTTCTGGTCAGTTTTTACCAACGAGGTTTTCATCGCTGGCGATGGTGTGACATGAGTAGTGAAGGTTATTTATCGCGGGAATAGTTTACGGTTTGCTAGCCTTCAGTGTAATGTATTCATTTCCGACGCTTTTATTTCGTTACTGGCGAGTCCCTATTTGTCTGAGCCAATGATAACTCTGGTACACAACAACTTTACGTCTGTGATTCGTCTGTAAATAACTATACTGTGTCACATAACCGCCGGCCAACAATGGCGCAGGACTCTACACTGATTTGCAGAATATTCTGGCAGAATACATTCTCGCGATAAATCACTTTCCTCGTGTCGAGGCGCCAATGGAGAAGCGCTGCAATAGAATGAAGGAGAAAACGCGAGATTCCCGAAAAATCCCGTCGATGAAAGTCATCGTCCGAACCTGGGTCGCCCATGTAGGTGGACAACACTCTGTGTCTGGGTTTTCAAACTTGGGACTAGTTTACTTCCGTCAAGAGTGAATTGGAGAGAGAATTTATTTACCCTAGGCTGGGCAACAATTCGCAGAGCTACGGATGATGGACAGTTATTCGAAAACTTCTCAGTGTGATTATGCGGTGTCCACATAGTAATAGCACTTAAGGTGACCGCCTACCGCGCACTTAAAATGCGTAAATCGTAAATACAGTATTTTTACGAAACCATTCCCCATGTGCCCGTTGTGTCAATGTACGAATACTTCAAACGATAACGGAAAGGTGGTTTATAAACATCAGGTCAGTTAGAAAAATACTCGTAGTTTCAGAGCCCCTTAGAAAGGCTATAAACAGCTTTTTCAACCTGTTACATCTGAAATGCTACTCACGGTATTCCTGTGAAACTACTTTAGGCGCATTCAGTGGAAGTTGCTTACAGCTTCCACCAATAAAAGCTGGGGTGACCACTGAATGTGTCAGTCAGGCGAGTGATATACGATAACACTGCACGTTGTTTCAGTGTCTTGCAGTAGAGGCGATACCGCACCAGATGAGCCGGTCAACATCGCCCTTGACGGCTTCGTGTCTCGTACCAAATTGTGTTGAGGGTTTATAACACAGCGGGAGATTTCAAGTAAGTTTTAGATTCAACAGTGTAAAATGGCAATTTGCGCTGCCTACCTGGAGACTTTTTTGTGCGTTGGTGACTCAGAAGCGAAGGAGTGATAAGGACTATACTGATGTGCGCATCTAGTGTCCCATAACTCAACCGCGCATGACGCTAAACTTGCGCGGAGTTGAGTTCGTTGTACCGCTGAAAGTACGGTACTTAAATCACGCTGTCAACCTGTGATTTTGCTCATGGAAAGTCTGTACCAAAGTACATATATGTCGCTCACGATAAAGTGAGCACTGCATAAAGTTTTCTTTCAGCAGTTTTGTAGCCATCTTTACTTTTTTAATATGAAAACTTCTATAATGTCACTAAAAATCAGTGTACACATTTCAACACTCTCAAAGGTTGACACCTATTGGCCCAAATAAACAATTTTTTAAAATTAATTGGAAGTTCTGCTGAGTGCTCATTTTATAGTGAACAGTCTATAGTAGATTTTAAGATATATGGACACGTGTTGGCCTAGGGATGTTTTAGAAATAGTATTTCCGATGCGCGTGATGTTTTGTAAGTACTTGAAAGTTTTTTTACTGAGATGTGGTTTGTTTTTTGTACACTGATACACTGTGAACGCACGTAACGAAGATGAACGTGCATTTGTATCCCGCTGAAACACAGTTGAACATCAACATCACGTAGGCCGGCCGTTTTACGAAGTTCTCTCGCGTCACAGCTGACGCAAGCAGAACGTCCGGTGTGCAGCCGTCATGAAACTGCACGTCCGTGGAAGGTACGAGGACACCCGTTGTAATCTGAAGAAAAACTTGCAGTATATTTACTTGGGCGGAGGTGCGGTTGCTGCGGTTACAGGAAACAATGACGAAGCTGTCGACGAAGGGGAAGTCTCGGTTCCTCAGAGTTCGACGTTTACAAGAGAACGTAGTACGTAATTCAGCGCTAAATGCGTCAATTTGAAATTGTACAACTTTCTCGAAGCTATTTGCAAAAATAACAAACAGCAACCTTAGACTGTCGGTTTTTCCAAGTTCTTAAGAGCGCGTGGTAGATAAATAAACGCTGAAAACATCAATTGATTTCTACACTTTGTTTCGAAGCCAATATGGATAAAGTACTCAATGACGATCCTAGATATTGGTATTTGCCAACTTTATGAGTTAATATTTATCCAGAATTACTCATTCGTTACGCGTGATCTCTTGCGCCGCAGTTAAATGCACGAGGTTCCGGCGTCGGAGATTGTGCCTCAGAAGTTCGTAACACTGGAAACAATTTTGTTTTAAACGTTCGTTAAAACTATTGTCTAGGATTGCTATTTTATTATATTATTTAATTTTCGCAAATTGGCTTCAAGTGACCTACAGTTACAGATTAATGCTTTTAGTGTTGATTTATGTACCACGCCCTCTTAAGCCAAATTTTTCTCGGTTAATGTATTTCTGAATAACAATCTCTGACGCCGAAATTTCGTACATTTAACTGCTGCGCAAGAGAACACGCTTAACAAATGCAAAATTCTGGATTAACGTTATCTTATACAGTTCGCGAATATCGTTAGGCTATCAAAAACGTGCAGAAGTTAAATGGTACTTAAGAGTTTGTTTCTTAGTTTTGCTGTGATTTCGAAAATATTTTTTATTGCTACCTAATACTCACATAACAATTTTGCTCCACAGTTTTGACACTAACATGTCATAATTTGTACCACATTTTTTTTGTAGCAATGTACTGAGCGGTTTTTCAGGTTTCGTTACCTAAGTACCACGTTTTTTGTCGTGAAAATATGCCAAATTGAAGTTAATTAATTTTTTTGCTGACGAATGGTACAGTATTGTGAATCGTGTGACTGCACATTGTCTCAAATTTTTTTCAAAGCTTTTCCTCAAAAATATTTGACTGGAATAGTTTGACGTGAATATCTGGACATTACTTACATCCCTAGTCTGTGTCCAGGTGACCCATTATAAGCTGCTAGACAAAGTCGGGCGATGGTTCGGAAATGCCAACTGTAAGTGGGACCCAGATGACGGGAAAGGTCAACAATATCGAGCAAGCGACGTGGAGTTCCGTCTAAATTTACGGCTATTCCTATAAATATCACTTAGATGATGGTATATCACGAAAATGTTTTGTGCCAACATACCCTTCAAAACACTGTAGTTTCTTGTGACATAATTGATTGGGTTATATACGTCTCATACAACTTAACTGCCTGCAGACCATCAAGATGCATTAAATATTACAATAGCGGGATTCTTATTGGCTCAGTCAAATAGGGCAACAGCTCCAGATACAAGAGAAAGCCAGTAATGTTTTTGTAAAAGCTGGACATACATTGAAACTCAGCAGACAGCCAAGTTTTCCCGCCATGAATCACCATCTCTAACCATAACCCTATAACTAGGAGCAAGAAGTTTACGCGAAAACATTTTTACGCTACTTTATTTGAACGCCTTACATGCACACCTGCAGTTCTGCTTCGTGGCCAGGTATAGGACGTTTAAGAGGGCGTGATACATAATTCAACGCTAAAACATTAATCTAAAACTGTAGGTATCTTGAAGCCAATTTGCGAAAAATAAACAATAGCAATACTAGACAATAGTTATAGCCAACGTTTTAAACAAAATTGTTTCCAGTGTTACGAACTTCTGAGGCACAATCTCTGACACCGGAACCTCGTGCATTTAATTGCGGCGTAAGAGATTACGCGTAACGAATGAGTAATGATGGATAAATATTTTATCTTAAAGTTGGCAAATACCATTTTCTAGGATTGTCATTGAGTATTTTATCCATAATGGCTTCGAAAAAAGCGTAGAATTTAATATATTTTTATAGCGTTTATTTATCTACCACGCACTCTTAAGGGCTCGTTTCTTAGTTTTTTATTTTCAGACTGGTGCCAATAATTAAAATATTTTTTAACCAAAATCTTTGAAAAAATTTAAACGACGTGCAGTCAAACTATGCACAATACTGTGGATGCATGGTTAAAAAATAATGTACCGTTCGTCAGCAAAAAAAAAAAAAAAGTATTTTCCTTCATTTTGGATTATTTTCACGACAAAAAACGTGGTACTTTGGGTGACGAAATCTAAATAAACCGTTCAGTACATTGCTTCAAAAATTCAGCTACAAATTATGACATATTAAGGCCTCGCTCTTTAGTTTTGCAGTAGTTTTGAAAAAAAATTTAAGTAAATTAATACATATGTCAAAAATTAATTCTGGCAGTTTTAACACTTATATATCACTGTTTGTGTGTGAGTTTTTCTGTTTCATTAAAACAAATGTATTTTTAGATTTTTGCCCCTGAAATATTACATATTTGTTTTCAAAATAAGCCGAAATGACGCTAAATATTTTTTTTTTCTAGCGAACGGTACATTATTTAAAATAAAAACGCTCTGCCAGAATTGTGTATCGTATGACTGTACACAGTCTCAAATTTTTTCAGAGCATTTGGTTAAAAAATATTCAAGTTATTTGCCACTGTTTGAAATAAATGAAAGATCATGGCCTTAATAGAGGCACGATTATTTCGCGTATTGATTCTAGGTCAGGTTGAACATCAGTAACGTATACTTCACTCCTCCTGTGATTAGACGAGAGCGGTTTTAACACACATTTGACGACTGCAAGCCAGTTATAAAAAAGGAAACCAGTCGTTGAGATATCACATGCTACACGTTTGTACTGTTTGAAGCCAATGTATATTCGGCTTCAGCCGGTACACGTATAGAACTGAGAAATCTAGGCTGATGCCACATGAATACGCATAGTTCTCGTGCCTCTACATGTTAGTGTCAATATTATGGAGCAAAAATTTGACATGAGTATTTCGTAGAAAAAAAATTCGGAATCACTGCAAAACTGAGGATGAAGCCCTTGACTCACTTTGGGTTCTGTCCCCAAATTACAGACGTGAGGCGTCCCAGTAAACATTTTTCTGATTGTGCAGAGTATTTTTCATAAGACTGTGCCAATGACACACAGCCAATAACCATAAACTAGAGCTGTCGATGTGTACGTAAGGCACTGAAACAAAGTGATGCATAAATCTTTACACGGAAACTTCTTGGCGCTAGACGTAGTTGTGCAACAAGAAACCAACACAGTTTACTGGAACGCAGCTATTCAAGGTCAATGTCTTGTACGAACATTTTTTTACTCCTTTCGTCCATCAATTATATAAATATATAAAGGCTGTTCGGGATAGATAGAGCACTGCTTACAATTTTCTGTGAGCCATTATGCCACCATCATTTCTATTACATATACGAAAACTTCCATGTAACTGAAAAAAAAAAAAAAAACTAGTGTAAACATTTCACAACTCTCAGAACTTTGCTTGTAACCCCAATAAACACATTTTTAAAATTATTATAAGTATTGGGAAGTGCTCAACTTTAACGTGAATTACCAATTTTTTTCTTGTTGTTTTTATAGGATATACTTTGGAACTTTTTTTCTACTTGGTATGATTACCTCAGAAGAATTTACTTTGTGAGTTGATTCCTTTTTGTATAACTGTGTCAATTTATCCCTTAATCAAACCCAATCCCGAATGGCACAAACAAAACGACAATCAACACAATGCTCGCACAAAAATATTGTTTCTTTTAAATTTAAAATAGTTGAAGAAAATTTAATTAAAGTACAATTTATCTAAATTCAACAAATTCATAGTAGAAAACATTCAATTTAAAAAGCTAGAATGAGAACACTTACGTACAAGACCACGACACACCAAAACCATATGTACGATACAAACACTTGCAAAGGAAGGAAAGGAAGGAAACAGTACTATTGGACAGGTCGGAAAGTCGAGTAACAGGGCAGTGTTCGCTAGATTTTTTTTTTTTTTTTTTTAGGATAACTGCATTTTTTTTTCTCATTAAAACATTTTTAACATTAAGTGTATTTTATGTATTTCTTTGTGTCAGGCGGTTTTTTGAAATTACTATTTAAGTACATATTAACCTTGGATGGCCTTAGACTAAGAACAGTCATGTAAATTCAAATTGTTTTCACACCTACGGCTATCTTGCGCAATAGGAGCTTGAGAACCTGTGGGCACTAAGGCAATTCCAACCTACTCCCCACTTGCTTCTTCGCCTATATATTTATGGCTGGATAAGGTATATACATATGTTGTGTGTGCTTAAAGACAACTACGTTCCTGTATAGAATATTTAACAGTTAAATATGTCTCTGAAAACGTTCATCGTAACGTTTGAAATATTCCAGAATGTACATAAGAAACTGAGATGAGAAATGGAATCTTGTCATTGGACGTGTAATGATTCTTAAGGTCTTGCTACATAGAAACGGCGAATTGTCGGTGCCTAATCGTTGCCATTCTGCCATCTGATTGGAGACTGTGACAAAAACGTCAGAGTCGTTGTGTTGTTGTCGGGGACTGTGGAGATGGCCAACTTTTATCTTTCACTGACAACTCGCCGACAATTCACTGACTCGCGTTCATCAGACGGCCACCAGAGTGTTTTGATTAGCCGTAAATAAGGCCACGATTTTGTCACGAAAATATTTTTGCCCCACTTTGTTTCAATGTCTTACTAGCAGCTTTGATTCATGGTTATTGGCAGCGTGTCATTGTTTTCTCTTTTGACTGCACCAATCAAAATAAGATTATTGTGACTCCTTACGTCTGTAATTTGCCAAGGCACGTGAGAGTAAAATTATCCAATTACGGGCGATGTAGCAGAGCTGTAGACGTGCACATGACGCATCGAAACCAAATGCTGCAAAAATCTTTTCACCATAAAATTGTGGCTCTAGCCATAAATACGCGCCACGAAAATTACGAACCATATTAAAGTAAAAAGTTTTTATTCGCGTGCACTACAATTCGTATCGAACTTTTTAAAAATATTTACAGCATAATTTGCAACAAAATTAAGCAATTAGAAAAAGACGAACGACGACCGACCCGACAATGACACGACAGCGACAATCTCACCGTCTCAACGTAGCAGGGCCTTTAAGGTTCGGCATCAGTCGTCGTATTTCATTTCTTTCTTTTAAAAAATTTTGAGAAGAAAAAATTAAATCTGCGATTGTATAGCAAATTTTATTTACCTTGCACTACACTAGAGACATGACGATTGAAATTTCATGTTGATGTACACACACACACACACACACACACACACACACATATATATATATATATATATATATATATATATATATATATATATATATATATATATATATATATATATGTGTCACAGTAGTCCAGAAAATTATGAAAATATAAAGAGAAAAATCGTTGATTTTGGCAAGTTTTGTGATTGCAACTGAACTGTAAGAAGAATATTAGTTAGTCCGAACATGTGGTAATTTTACAAGTCTTGGCCTCATTTCGGGTATCAGGACTCTAGTAATTTAAACTAATGGCTTTTTTCTGCTGAGTTGATTGTGAATACCCACAAACATAAGTGTGTTGTTTGTCTGACATGGTGGGCACGAACCTGGAAAACTTGGAATTATCAGGGAAATTGAGACCATCTGAAAATATCAGGGCTATTTCAGGGAATTACTGGTTCATGTGGTGGCTACTTTTGAGCTTCCGAAAATGTTACAAAATGGAAAGTGATGGAGTTTTAAAAGTATTTTTTGCATTTTTTGTTAAAAAAAAATTTGGCCATTTTTATAAATTTCATTGTTATTTTCTTTTAATTTATTATCAGTTTCGTTAACTGGACAGCAGAAAAGTGCTAGGGAGAACTTGACATTTTTTACGTATATTGGAAAATACGTTAAATAAACTGCCGCAAAGTAGTTTTCGTGCTTGTGAAAAATCAGGGAAATTTTTAGGTTTCTGTCAGCAAAATCAAGGAATAATCAAGGAATGTTCTTTTATTGGAGTGTGTTTGGCCACCCTGCCTGGGTCTGACGGGTGTGTGCCAAGGGGTGATAAACCAATGCTGACGGTCTATCTCTATGTGTGGCCAAACTGAACAGCGCCATATTGCAGCCCATGATATGTGATGTCCTATATCAGGGTTTTTTAAAAGAAGAAATACCGTTCCACTCACTCCTGCGTAAGTACACAATTCCATGTCTTCAGAGGTTTATGTACCTGACGCATGAACGGTGTTGTTGCATGCCACGCCTATTCTTTTCTACATGAAAAAGCTAAACTTAATAATAATATGCTTATCTACGAAAATAACACACAGTTAAAACGACGCTTTTGACATTTTAAAAATACATTTTTTGGGGCCCCTCAAACGGCTTTTATAGACAGCTGTACAGGAAAAATATCACCCGGATTCGTAAAACACAACATTGAAAGTATGTGTTGAACTGTACTGCAAACTTTCCACAAATACAGTTGTAGTTTCCCCGCTGTATGTCCCATAGGAAAAAGAGTAGTATGAAAACACTGCACGTCAGTTTGGCGCGCCACGAATAGAAGCGATGCTGTTACCGTCGAGTGTGGAAAGCTGAACCTTATCGATTCGCTGTCTCTGCGCGTCAAACGCGGAAAATTACATCCGGTGCATTGCCCTCTTCACAGTGGCGGCTCGTGGGTTGTTGCCAGGTGGGGCTGCAGATAGTCGGAACTGTACACTCTTGATGAACGCGCCGTAGACCAACGACCATGAAATATATGCCGGCTACTAGATGTGTTGTGACCACTCAGTAGTAAGGGGCACCTGCACATCAGCGTGTTAGTGGCTGTAGAGTCAACCAGCGCACAACCCTGTACAGCTCTTGGCAACTGCGGCCCTACCTGGCAACAACCCACGAGCCGCCTCTGCCTCTTCACCTGGAATATGCCAGCGTTCAATTTTGTCATGTGACAAAAGAGCAGCGCAACAGTGTAGTTATTTTATAATGTATTTGATGTGTCGCAGGGCAGCCATGTGGCCGGGGACGATACTTCTGCTCCTGGGGCTTGCGGCAGTTGGGCGAGCGCAGGTTACCGACGACGGCTGTCCCAACGGCTTCTTCCACGTGGCAGGACGCCTGTGCGCAATGCTGACCCCGCTTGCGAGCCGCGACGAGGCTGTGCGCTTCTGCTACCGTCAGGCGGACCGATACCCTCTGACGGCGTGGCAGCTCCGCGACGTCAACAACACCGCCTTCCAGCTGCTGACGACGGAGCTGAAGAGAACCGGCGTACGGAGGGTCTGGCTGGAGGCGAAGGTCGCCTACCCGGGCGGCATGATACTGCACAGCTACCCGGGAAACTCGCTGTACAACAGCCCCATGTGGGGGCTGGACCTGTGGCTTCGCGACCCCGATGGCTCCTGTGTCTCCTGGGACTTGCACGATTCGACACACCAACTCCTGGAGTGCGACGACCCCTCCAAGCGGCTGCCCGCAGTGTGCCTGGCGGAGTTCAACGTGCCCAGGCTGGAGCAGGCGGGGTGCCCTGAGGGGTTCAAGGTCGCGCCAAGGGTCAGTTCGGCCTGCCTCAACTTCTCCGTGACTGGTAACGGTGGCTGGAGCTGGGACGACGCGGTGCAGGACTGCAAACGGAGGGCAGACGGCGCGGGCCTCGTCCAGAGGGCCTTCCCGGGTCTATACGCCACCAACCTCACATACTCCTTCTACAACTGCACGCTGGGGGCTCGCTTGCTAGATGACAGTCCTGTGTGGACCGACAAAGATGGCTCCCCAGACCAGCAGCAACAGGTGCGTGTGTCAACTAAAAACACCATGGGCTCCTATTTATGCCCTTTTTGCAAATGTTAATTTCGTAATTCCAGAAAAAATGGGTATTATAAAACTGTTCATAGCTATTTTGTAATTTTGTTTTACTTCCTAACCATTCAGTAAGCAGGGGTAACTTAAGATATGTGAGGTGATGTTGAGACACTACTATACTCTTTTATTTTCCACAACTCTCAACTGTGAGTAAATATTAATTAAGTATGATGAGGAATATTTAATTTCGGAATTTATCGCTACTAAATTTATTTATTCACGGTTACCGTATATCTGTATATTTTTTTTTCATTTATTTGAGGTATACTATATAAAAATGAAACCCTAAATGTACTTACAAAATACGTACAAATTTGCCATGAAAATTAATACACTTAAGAGGAGTCTTCGCCAGAGTCGAATTTCCACCTTTGACGCGTTGGAACAACATAGCAATAAGAGCCAGTGTCCCATGCTCGACGAGAAGCATGTCGCCTCTATTCGCATCACGCCAAAATGTCGTGCAAGGTTTTTGTTGTATATTTTGTATGGGACATTAAGCGGTGACCACCACATTTTATTTTTGAACAGTATGAAGTAAAGACCAATGCATGTCTCTCGCTTTGCACTTTACGAATTCAGGTAATATTTTCGAATTTACAGTCTGAAAAACCTGTTTTTATGTCTTACATGCACATCGACAGCTTTGCTTCATGGTTATTGGCAGTGTATCTTTCTTCAGACATGTCTCTGGTTTTTGATTGCACCAATAACATGGCAACTGCGACATCATATGTTTATGATTTGCCAGTAGAATCCTAATACAAGTGAATAATAAAACGTCCAATCACTGACCATGAAGCAGAGGTACAAATGTGCACATAAGGCACTGAAACTAATTGGTGCAAAAATCATTTCGCCATAAAATCGTGTCTCTAAGAATTTATATCAAAGTAATGTATTTTAATTTCGTTCGATAATAATGCATTTTAAATATTATTTTCTAGACAACCAAATTAACACAATAAGTGAGTAATTACTACTAGGCTGGAAATGCCCTACAAGACAAACTATTATGCAAGACCTGCTGATTATTAAAATTGTAACCTTTCTCTGGATGTCCACAGGTAGAGCAGTTCTACATGAACAAGCTGCTGGGCGGAAGCGACATTGTGGACGCTGACCTAGTGGGTCAGGTTTACCTCTACGACACAGTTCGTTACCTGGTGAAGCCGTTCGGTCCTCAGTGGCGTCTCGTCGATGTCAACTCCACCATCTTCGACTGCCTGGCCTGCGAGGTACCACTGCCAGCCCCTAAGACACCGTCGATATGGATCACTGTGGAAGGATCCAACATCGTAGTCTCTGTGGAGAACCCAGAGTTCCTCCTCAGAGCCACCAGGTGGTCGTGGTCTGAGGATGGACCTTCATTACGCCCTGTGCCCAAGATCCGCTGTTACACTGACGCCCTTACCTTCTACCCTGTGGAAGTGTATCCATCGAGGGTGGAGCCTCAACGAATCACCATCTCCCCTGTCGGCGATGGGTTCTACTGGTGCCTCGGGTACGATGTCTTCACCACCGAGCCCGTTTTCACTGACAGGGTCCTCTTCAGGTCGCCTAATAATGACGACGAGACTTACGCCGTCAAGCTTAGGATATCCGAACCTAAGGAACGTGTCTGCGACAAGTTCCACGTCCTGAGGGAGGTGTTGAGGCTCAAGTACCACATTCAAGGGATCCTCGACCCCTCGGGGAACTTCTCCAGTCCCACGCGGGATGGCAACGACACGACGAGCCAACCTGCGGAACTCGGGCCGAGGCACCGGTACTTGTACCCAGACATTCAAGCTGCCAACACACTCGCGGCCACCTTGTTTGACGATTTTGCTCGTGGACGCCTGCGGAGGATCAGCCGTGACTGCAGGATCATCCTGCTACATGTCAGTGTGCCGCCAGGCAGTCAAGTAGCCCCCAGCATAGCAGTGGATGGCTTCTACTATATCGTCACCTCGATCAGGAACGTGGACACTTGCGAGAAGGAAGCCACATTCTACAATTGGCCAACTACTAGAGCAGGTACGATTTTTTAAAGAATGCAATAGCCTTTATGTACTTTTCTGATAGGTTGTACGACCGAAAAAATATTTGCTTTTTAATTTGTTTGCATGCAGCAGTCGGCAGACACGATGGAGCTTGCCTTGCATAGTTAATATTGTCACTACTACTGTCAGTTGTGGGTACTTTCTCGTAAAATATTGTTGCTTATTTTCACAAACATGCGGAGTGAAGTGTCCCCTTGAAAATATTGGTTTGCATAAAATACTTTCAGTGAGAGAGCATTTTCATTCAGCTCAATTTGTTACGGAAGCTGAGTTACTTTGTTTGTATGTATTTTATGAAATTTTAAACTGTAGAAACATAGTTTCAAGTGTGTGTTCTTTTCGCAGTGAAACTCAATAATAACAAGTTATAGGTGATTCGGAATAAAGTGAACACTCAAAAAAGCCCTGATTAATTTCTATTTCCTGCCAGTTTATATCTTTCCGCCGATGTTAACACAAATAATGCCACGTGCTTTTATTTACATAGGGTCGTGCAATGTTTACAACTACATTACACTGCTCCGATAAATTTTAGCTACAATATCTACTCATTACATGCACGGGGGCTGATTGTAAGATATAAAAAAGTAATCTTATCTATAAATACCTGGGAGTTAATGTCTGGTTTCTGTCCATCGACTAATCTAAACAACACGCATTATTGCCGTTACAAATCTCGTAAATGAGGGCATATTTTATTTGAATTTGTAACGCAAAACCGCCACTACAACAGACATGACACACACTATTCAATAATTCAAGTTTCGTTCAGTTCTACTGCCACGAACAACGACGACGCACTTCAGAAACAATAAATAACGTATTTTCTTAACATGTGAAATAAAAAGTATGTTGTTTTTAGTCTGACAAACGTAAAACATAATATACAGATTACCGATGGTTTCACATCATTTCGGCAATGATACTCAAAGTAATTTCCAATA
>PNEQ01098830.1:0-23694 GCA_003012365.1 Medauroidea extradentata | reverse complement strand
CAACAACAGCCAACACATCGTCTGGTGATGCCATTGTCACATCTGGACAAGTACTGAGCCATCACACAGTTATTCCTCACAGGATTTCCGGAACGTGTGTGGAGAAGGGTACATTCAGGCCGTTTTCGATAATCCGGAAGGCCTGGCCTGCGCAGTTTTTCCTCTGAGGATTGCCGGAACGTGTGTGGGGCCCTTTAGGATAAGATTTTCTTCGCAAGTGTGCGTATTTTACTTTACCAGCACGCACAGAACTATCAACTTAACCAAAGGTCGTATACGAAAACAACTTATGTGTAGGGATCCCTGTTTTCCGCCAGTTTGTTTCAGTGACTTACGAGCATATCTACCATTCTGTTTCATGCTTATTGGGAGCGTGGCTATGTGAAGAGCCGTATCTCATTTGTTTGAGCCAATTACAATAACGTTCTTGCAACACCACACGTCTGTGATTTGCCGGTAGAATCCCAAGGCTCGTGAGAGTTAAAATATCCAATCACTGACCACGAAGCAGATCTGCAGATGTGCATGTAAGACACCGAAACAAAGTGAGGCAAAATTCTTTTTTGCTAAAAACAGGGGTGGGTCCCTAGTTATGTGTAATCGGGAAAGCAAGTGAAGGTACTTAAAAAGTAAGAATTGGTGTAAAATTAATTCAAAAGTGAGTGGTCGTAAGATTGTTCGTATTTTGCTGACTGTTACACGCTCGTAGGCCTATACCAAAATAAAAAGTATATTTTCCGGAACACACAATTGCAAGTTTAAAAAATTGTCACGAAATTATACCAGGCGTCATGAAAGGCGCTAGTACTGCGTTGGCTTATTTTCAGATACACTTAGAAAAAAAAGGTGTTTCGACATCCTGACGGTCTGATCTATCGCGGCCGGCTAATGACGTCAGAGGTAGCTCCGACGGACGCCCTCAGCAGGATACTGCACCTAGGGAAAAGAGGGGGAGGGACTCTCGTCGGTGCAGCAGCGCTGATGGGAGGATGTGCGATGCGATTTGCAGCTAATTACAGTTTGTTAATAAGTGAGGCGGGAGGCTAATGCCACAGCACATACAGCGGTGCTTCTCTGTTTCCCTCTAGCGCTGTATCCATTCTCTCTCCCTCTCTTCGTGGCCATGTATCTCCGCACGACCGGCACTGCAACGTCGCTGGCAAATGAAGCCAGGTAATCACACGTGAAGGGCCAACTAGAGGGGTTGGAAGGGGGTGTGGTTGAGCCCGTACTAGTATGGCTGAGAGCATGAGTCCATGCGGGGAAATTTGCCAACCAGTAATTACAGCCACAGAAACCTTAAGAGAACGCAGTCAGACTGAATTGAAAAACTACCTTTCACATTAAAATATCAGGCGGAAGTTTTGTTTTCATTTAAAATCAGACACGACCACGCCACTGAAATTTTGCGTTGATCATTAGGGCACAACTGCTATCCATTGAAAGGCGTAGAGTTACAATATTTCCACCACTTACAAGTTTATTAACTTTGATGCCAGACATAAATTCATTTAGAACTACATATGAATATTTTTCTTTAAGAAAGAACGAAATATTATATTTACAAATGTCAAATTCATAAGCATAATTATACAGTTAAATTGACGTACAATTAAGGAACATACTATTATTCATTTTTGTAAGTATCTCAACATATTCATTTTTCGTTTTCCTCTCAAATAATACAAAATAGGCAAGTCTGATTTTGAAACTTCGCTGTTCATATTTTATGTTAAATACCTATGAAAAACTATTGAAAACATGTTATTGGGCCCCTTAGAGTGGGTAAAGATGGCTTTTTCAGACCGCTGCAGCTACGAATATACCAACCTGATGAGTAAAACAGTAAAAAAAACAGAAGCTGTCGACTAACTTAAGGGTGTTAAGCGACAAAAATGGTAATTTTATATTTGTACGTCATATTGTTGGTTTTATAAACATTATTTGTGGCTACGTTTTTCACTTGTGAAAATTTTTTAGCTTTCATAGTCTTCGCATAGCGGGTTGTCAAAGCAAAAATTTGCATGTTACATGAACCTACAAATATCAAAAACCTACTGACTCATTCAAATTAAATAGTTTACACCTTAATAAGATAGTATGGGTCATATGCTAAATTATTTAAATACACTAAAAATCACTCTGTATTTTTTGAATTCCAGTAAACGAAGACATATTTCACCATTTTAAGAAACGTTTTACAAAGACAAAGGAATTTTGTTGCGTATTTGAAAATATTTTAGCACACGGCCCATAATATCTAATTTCATTGTAAATTAATCAATTTGAGTAAGTCACCAGATTTTTGTTTTCCTACGTTCCCGTAAATTGAAAATTATTACTTTGATATGCCGTTATAGGAAAGCTATGAGAGCTGAAATTTTACATGTAAAAAATATGGTCACAAATAATGTCTACAAAACTAACACTATGTCGTAAAATTATAAAATTATAAATTTTTACCACTTGAATATTACTTAATAAAATTACAGGGTCAGGTCTCATAGTCTTTTATAAAACAAATTATTACTCTAGTGTCGTTTACTCAGCGGGTAAAAAAGCATCATACGAGGACTTTTCGTTAGAACAAACCTCGACACTTGCGCGGTATTCATTTTCGTGTCATAAAAATTATATTTTTTGTAGCAGCGATATCTTTAACGAACTGTTGGAAAAATGTTCTGGCTACTTTTTGTTGGGCGTCGTGATAAAAATAACTACTCGAGTCTGGTAGGAAAGGGGTTCGATTCATGTGTCCACAGTTCTACTTTCGGTTTTTTTCATTGGTTTCCGAAATTAGTCCAATAGAATTCTGGGATGATTACTTAATTTAGGCCACTGTCACATTCTTCTTGTTCATCATTCTCTGTTTTTCTTATTCCTTCTTAAATAACTTCTGTATGAACGAGCCGTTCATACCTACTACCTACCTTATTGGAGATTTTTAATAGCCTTAAGGCCGGGATTACGATGACTTCACGTTCACGTATCACTCACCACTTTATCACGTTTACATGTACGTAATACGTAATCAATTGAGGGGCCATATTACGATCCTTCACTTTAGCTGTAAGTAGGCAACGAAAAATGTAGTGTGATCAGTCGTCGAGTATGATATTAGAGAAACTTCAAATTAATAGTGTCTCTAATTGCCCACAAATGTATCTTGATATTTGTAAACTTGGATTAAGAAATTATACATTCTAAAATCATTTCTGTAAGTTCCAATCGAAATAGTCATACCATTCCATGTTAGATTGCAGATTATGCCAAGTGCAGATCTGATATTTTTATTGTATTAAGTTACTAGTTTTTTGTTACGTTGCCAAGTAGAGAAAACAGTAAATTATGCAAAATAAAACACCGATGTTTACAGAATGTCCCAAAAATTTGATTATGTTAAAGCAGACTTAAAATACGACTATGTAGGGGTAGCCGAAGTCGTATTTGGTAACTTTTTAAAGCATCTTTAGTACAGTCGCTTGTGTTATTATCCCTGCATTATTTTCAACTTTAACATGGATATAGGTCATTTGGAATCTATTTTAGGATAATGTCGGGATGGGGTACATACATGGGTACATACAAATGATCTAGACACATAACCATCAAAGTGTTTCCTTATTCATAAATTTTATTTCAACCTTCTGTACCTTTAATAAATAATTAGTTTGAAAGTTGAAGGTAAGTGCACACCGCAAATGGAATAAAATTCGTAGTATTACCAGATTTTCGATGTAGGCCTAAAAAAATTCTTAATGGTTATGTCGCTTTGATGCAAATACAGTATTATAAAACCAGTTAATTATTGTCTGGTCGTTATGTTAGCGCATAAATAGTGTGCGCAATTCATAGAAAACTAATACAAGTTGATTAAACTACTCCGGCTAACTTTATTACGTATCAAGAAAATAACGAAAAAAAAAATAAATAAATACAGTCAAAGATAACTTGACGCAGCAAAATACATTAATTCATCCGAAATGTGATTGGCTCAGACGAACATGTGGTATAACATCACGTTTCACTTTAACTTAAAAGCTTGACATCGACAAGCTTTTCGTTACGTGAAAGTAAACGTAAGTAGGCCCTATTATGTGGCGCGATCGTGATAGGTCCCGTTCAAGGGTTTTAGGCCAGGTGTTCCCTGCTTACGTGAAAGCTAAAGTCAAGTGGACGTGAAGTCATTGAATCCCGGCCTAAGAAGTTGGCAACTTACAATTACGAATTTTTTTAGACTTACTAGCTGTCCAGCCGCGACTATGCCCACGTGGAATTTTCGAAGGGAGAATTATAACGATAACTGATCGTGTTAATGAGATATTGAGGAGATGGCATAAACACATTGTACAGCTTCCCTTTTTCATCCCTTAGTGGGCGTCTACGTTGCAAGAAGAAGCCACACTTACATTCTCATACTTAAAATGTAAAATTAATTCTTCTTCCAGCTTCCAGTAATGTGTGCGTGTATATATTGTCAGAGAAATTCCCCGTCGCCTTGCCTTACACAGGATTCGAACCCAAAACATATGTCCAGTGTCCCAAACCACTACACCAATACAGGCTGCCTGAATTCTTGAGAAATTAAATGTGTCTATACATGCCCTTATCCAAAAAGACATACATATCAGTAGAACGGCAAAAAGTAACAACTTTTAAATTATTTCTCTATTGTCATACAAAATATTCCTGAAATCACGAAAAGTAGTTATCTTGCCACCCTCTGAATTTTCGAATTTTCTAAAATCGCGAAATAACTGTTTATAAGCTTTGTTCTTATTCAAAAGTCATCTCGATATTTCAACAGGTTTAACAGATACACTGAATTAATTGAAACAACACAATTTATCTTTTGTAGTACTCTTAGAGGTTTAATTTCGAAAAACCTGAAATGTGTGTTTTAGGGATACGCATAAGCTTCTCTCTTAAGCAAAAATCTATTGAATATCTGAACGGGTTTATAGCATTATCAAGGGTTCATTGACAACACATTTTACGGGTTTTCACCCTCTTTGTATTAAAATTTAGAAAAATTAAGTAATATCCATTTTTGAAAGCTTCAACTTGAAGTAAAAATCACATGAGTGTTTACAACGTGTTTTAATCGGTATCGAGGGCTAATAGAGAACATATTTCACAACAGTTTACCCCTTTAATTTTTTGAATTTTGAAGAATTTTTTTTGTAAGTGCCCAATTTTTGTAATATTTATGAAACTACTTTTTTGACAGGAACAAACTCCTGGTTACGTAACAGTTTTACCGAAAGCAATAATAACGTGAAGGATTTGTACATTTGACATATCTCAGTCGCGTTAAAAGGGGGTGGCACTATCCTTATTTATTTGAAAAATGTACGTGACAGTAAAAAGTTGTTATTTTTGATCAAACATATTTAAATGGCAGAAAATTTAGAAAATGTAATGTCTTATGCAAAAACTGTTAACGCTCGTCCTTTTAGGGCAATCATTAAATGTTTGATTTCACAGAGAAGCGCTGTTGTCTACCATGTATGAAACCAGGAATAACGGACGATGTGTTGCTGCTGCCCCGTTTTGGAATGTGTACTGCAACAATGTGTGTGGTAATACATTAGCAAAGTGCATAAATAACAGTTTAGAAGTGATTGTCCCACTTAAACAAGAAATAAAATATGTCATTAAATTGAAGTCTGCATTAGTCTTGTCATTTTGCGCCATCACAAAAACTCTGCAACATGTGTTCAAATAGACGGCCTTCCATTTCATTGCAACACATGAGCCGCGTATCAATGGCTGACGTACTCTTTCAAAAACACCTGATGCATCTTGAATTTTGTCACAGGCAACCCTTATACTATCTAGCAGATCTTACGCTAACGCAATGGGTGTGTCGTACACCACAGCCTTGACGAAGGCTGACTTGTTGGATTAAGGTCCGGGGATCGGGCTGGCCACGTAACAGGGCTGCCTCTTCCAATCCACTGTGCTGGAAATGCCGTGTTGAGGTGATTACCACAGCTCTTGTGTAATGTGGAGGGGCACAGTCATGTTTAAAACGCATACGTTGCCGAACCGCAAGCAGAATATTCTGGAGGAACTCTGACAATGTCAGTTGCAGGAATCGGCAGTACATGTGTCCATTTAATCTTCGCGGCATCAAGTAGGGCCTAGTGAGATGATTATTGACAATACCCTCCCAGGTGTTCAAAGAAAACCGTTCTTGGTTCGCTACTATGGCAGTTGCATGAGTACTGACGTCGTTCCACATGTGACTGCTCATTCTGTTAAAGTAACGTCTCGCCTAAATGTCACTTAATCTGTAAACAATACGATGGACGTAAAGTGTGGATCTTCTGTACTCTGATGTAGGAAGTACTGCGAAAAAGCACGTCGAAGAGCAAAACCCGCTGATAACAATGCCTGCACCTTCTGCACATGTTAGGGACGTAGCATAACACGTCATACAGTTGAATGGGACACCCCCATTACGTGCGCAATGGCACGGGTGCTTGTTGACGGGTTTTACTCCACAAAGTTGAGAACTTCTTCATCCACATTTGGTGTGCGTACATTCCTCGGGTGAATAGGGCCACCTCGCGTCTTGAACGTGTCTGTTTCACGCAGTCTGTGGGTAACAGTTGTGAAGGTCGTGTGATGAGCTTGCCTCTGCTTTGGTGATACAATGTTGCAGCAGCTCGTGCATTACCCTCCACTTACTTCATCGTACAGCAGAACCATATCTGTCATATCTGCGTTGGTGTACATTGCCATATAGACCTGTATCACCATGCATGCAATGTACAGTGAAGTGTGCGTTTGTAGTCTAGAGTCTCCTGCCCTGTTCTGGAAGGGGAACTATATCAAAGATAATAGTGGGTTGGAAGGGAGAGAAGCACGACTCACACCAACATTATTGTAGCAACCCACTACACGATTCAGCTTAATATTCCGAGTTGCCACAAATCGCCACACATCACTCCAGTGTGGCACACAGACATTCCTGGTTGCATACTTCGTAGGCAATAGTGCTTTTCTGTGAAATCAAAAATGATTGTTCTAAATAACAAGCATTAAACAATTTTTGCAAGAGACATTAATTTTTCAAAACGTCTCGCCATTTAATTATGTTTAATCAAAGATAGTAACGTTTTACCGTCACATACATTTTTAAAAGAAATAAGGGTAGGCCACCCCCTTTCAACGTGATTGAGGTGTGTTAAACGTAAAAATTTTTCACGTTATTATAGCTTTAGGTAAAATTATTTCGTAACCAGAAATTTGTTTCTGTCACGCAAGAAGTTTCTTAAATATTACAAAAATTGTTCATATTTTCTCAAACCTTTGGAAGCGTCTGCAGCGCTTCTATGTGTGCTGGACCATGTGTTTCCTGCATAAAACATTCTGTTTTCACCTCAGCAAACATCTGCTGAAGTTAGTCGGTATGCTTTAGATACACGTTTTATAGATTTATTATACGGTTATATTTAATTTGTTCAAATGCTGGCACAAATACTGACAGAAATGCTGAGAATTAACCAAATATCCGTAGATGTAGCAGTAAGCAAAATATGAAAATTCTTTCGATCATACACTTTAAAACCAATGTTAGATTAGGTTCTTATGTATTATGTGTTCCTTCGTCTGCTTTCCTGAATACACATACATTTCATCGCATACGACCTTAGGTTAACGTGATGATTCTGCGCGGGTCGGTAAAGTAAAATACTCATATGTTATTTGAGAAAATCTTATCAGAATATATGAAAAAAGTCACATTTTTACGAAACCACTCCTGTTAGAACGTTTGGCAGATCTTTAGTTTTGAGCGGTCATGTGTTAGAAGATACCTTTTTTTTTTTTTATTTAACACGAAATGTGAAATTCATCTTATATGTGGAGTCCATATCTGATTCGTTATTTCTAAATTATACACTTTATTATTTTCAAAAGTAAATATCGTGCTACTTGATATTTTGACTTTAATTAATTTGCTTTTCGCATTGCACATATTCTATAATACTACTACTACAGCTGCTGCTACTGATATTACAACTACTACTACTGCTACTAATACTACTACGACTGCTACTAGGTGGAACTACTACTACAACAACTACTACTACTACTACAACTTTTTAAACATTAAATCTGATAATTCGTGATTATGAATTCAGCTTTAATTTTTTACTTTCAAAATGTTATCGTTTTAAGCATAAGGGAAAAAATACGACTAGTGGTACCAGAAAACAATAATGTAATATTTCAACATCTATGTAGCACGTTGGACACAATGGTGCTTGGCACTTACCCCGCAAATAAGGGTTGATTATAGGAAAAAACATCCACGAACGCAGTAGTGCCTGTAATTATTTGTTGCTCTATAATACTTTCGAGGTTGCTGCAATATTATTTATATAGTTAACATTATAAAATACATAGAACTATTGGTTTTCATACCGTCTATTCAATAAAATCCTCAAGCACGTGAAACATAATTTTTTTCGTAAATTTTGAACTTAATTATAATTTTTTATTTAGAACTTAATCTCCTCTGTGACACTCGTTTATGTCGAATGATCTTGTAATAAAAGAAAACCATATCAATAAGTTCTGAGAACTTACAATGCAAGTGAGCAAATTTGTTGACATACTACGTGCGTATATAACAAACACGCACAAACACACACGTGTGTATATATATATATATATATATATATATATATATATATATATATATATATGTGTGTGTGTGTGTGTGTATGCCTATATATAAACACATACACTCACATAGAGAGTGACACAAAGTTTTAATACTGATCGCCTATGATTGGTAATTTATTAATCTAGCCAACTGTAACAATTAAAATGAAATATCCTGTGATTCTCTCGTTTTTTCTGCTGTAATTCTCTCGTTCTTTCACGGGCCTTATATTTGGCACCAGGTATGCTGTTCTCATCTGAAATCATGATGACCGCATCTCATAGAAGCCAAATGGTTGTTCAGAGATGAAATTATAAAGTCAAAGTCTACGCATTTATAATAATTACAGTCACTTCGCCGTAATTTAACATTGTCTATGCAATGAATAATAATACTAGTAAATGTATATTTAAATATTAAATTATTTCATGCAATTGAATGTTTGAGTTTCACTCGCTTTACTTTACTGTCATATAATGTGAATATGTATTTATCTCTCTCCTTCATACCGAACTTATAGATGTAGCGAATTACATATAAGCTCTTTTTTCGGATAATCCCTTAGCTGTAAAGGAGTGTAATCCAAGTGATAACTTTTTTGTACATCACATCTTAAGTTGTGAAACGATGTATGAGAACAAACCGAATTGTTTTTAACTTTCTTAGCTGTCTTTTAGACGATTGCCATTTTACTTCTCGTAAATAAAAGCTAAACCATAGCAACGACTATGGAAATATAGATATACACTCGAACTTATTTGTATTAATACTTTCAGAGAAAGAGGAAGATGTAGAGGAAGAGACAAATATTACTATTGAACGTATTTCCATATCGCGAGACATAAAGCGCGAATGGATAAATGGATATGTGAGTTCAAATGGCTGACTGCTTCGGTTGTATCTGCGAATCGCAACACCTGAATTGCTCCGGGCTGATGGGTCCGACGTGTTGCCAAGCAGCGAGCGATGCGCATTGACTCAAAATACTGTTATCAATTTACTGACAGGTTAAATTAATTAAGCTCGAAAGTACGACAGTTCAAATTGTTCAGTTTTTATATATTTGGCTTTTGTGCTGTGTCTTAAAAAAGTAGTTAGTTTTACTTGTTAAAATTCTTCCATTTTAAGTGTTATTTGTGACACCTTTATGGTAATATTTATGTTTATGCGGAGTACTTCAAAAATTTTCCAGAACACTGAATGTAATTTCGAAAAAAAAAATGAATTTCGTTATGTGAATAAGATATGTAAAATTATGCGATCTTTGAATGATTTTTGCTATGAGGATGTATGACTAAGTGAAGTGTTTTGTTGGATATATTTTATTTATTTATTTTTATTTATCATTCAGCCTCCAGCAGCGTACAACAAATGCGCCAGGAGTTGTCAATACAAGTATATAACGTACAATAATTACAAATATAATAACAAAAAATATGAACATCCTGCTTTTTAAGTAAGGAAGGAACAATTTCATGTATTTACATTATAGGTGGTGTGAACAGTAAACTGTGACGTGTGTATCGTCACGAGTCAACGTATGACGTTCAGCCTCTAGTTGTGTTTACAGTAGGATAGTCCTACTGATCGGCTATACGCTAATAACTTTCATAATTCTAATTTATTATTTTTATACGCCGGTGTAAATGTTAATGTTCGTATCTAGAATAGTAACCTTTATTTAATAACTGTATATAGTGATTTAGTTTGGACGAATGACGCTTGGGTGCGCCACAACTCGTGGCTAGGTTGTTGGCGACGTGTGCGCGAAAAGTATTACGCTGAGAGCAGTCAACTTGACTGGTCAGAGGGAACTGCGAGGCAAAGTGTGTCTCGTCTCTACCCATCTGAGGATACATGGTGTGGGGTCTGAGTATTTGTGGATTTGCTACAATACTAATTGAGACATTCTCAGCTGTTCTAGAGAGTGTTACGTCAGTGGCAGCTTATCTTCTCGCAAGCTGAACTTGTTTTCTGCACGAGAGATCGTCAAAATGGTAACCGCTCCTCGTCGATCTGCATGTCCAATTTTACTGCAGGGGCGCCCCTCAGCGACGCCGGATGTGACGTTGGATACGAATTCTTCGTGAAAGAAGCCTTTACGTGAATAAGGTAGGGTGTCGACCAAAATTTTTGCCCTACTGAACGAGGGCGAAATTGCTCTCAGCTTAAAGTGGAACTATTTGTCTGCCGAAGTAGCTTTACAAACCCAAGAGTAGCCATCTGTAAGCCACTTGATAGTCACCCGTCACTGGACATTGATTAGGTCGAACTCTATATTAAACGTAAGAACTTGTATACCAAAACAATTGTATTAATTGTGTTCAGTAAATGTTAATTAATACGTAATGCCAGTTATATTATTTGACAGCAGATCTCAACGTTACATATTTGGACTGTCCAGAAATAATTTGGGTTGGGATTTAAATGTTGTGCCATGTATTACATATCAGAGGGAGGCACTCTTGAAATCCACAGCCCTACAAGCTGGAGGTCTCAAAACCAACAAATGGTACTGGCCTAAGTATTGTTGTCTATGTCCTGTATATTAATCATAAAACTATACTACATACAGCAATGCACCGTGTTGGGTATGTCACAATACTATATCACATACATCAAGGAAAAGGTTTTTTTTTTCGTAATAAACTCTAAATTCACATGCTATACATACCCTGGAATTTATACGCCATTTATAGTGAATATTGCTTAGTCGCATGGAACGAACAGTAACATGAAAGGACTAAGCACGAGGAAATGTGGAAGAAAAAAAAAACGGAACGAAATCAAGGAAACCAGTAAGGGGTGTAATCAACAAACATAATTTCATAATAGGAATATTGTACGTTTCCCTTGTACACCGACTTTATTTCTATTTCGGAATTACTTGCTAGCTGAATGCAGCCATATCTGGCTTCCTTGGCTTGTTTCTTCGTTTTTCGTTGCTCATTTACTCGTGCTTATTCCTTTTATACAACAGTGAGTTTCTATACGACTAATTAACATTCGCTAGCAATTACATATATCGAACAAAACACTTCCGTCGGTTATGTTACGTTCAACTAGTGTTGAGTTCGTTAGACACGGAACTAGTGGTTCAGAAAATCAAGAGGAGGAAGTTAACCAACCAGCCATGGATTATAATTAGAAACCATTTCAGCATTCTCTTGGAGATTTCCAGTGTTTATACCTCCCTTAACTAGAAACTGTCCCACATAATTTCTACTCTCTTTTAATGAGGAATCACCCCCGAAGTTTGTGCTGCATATTTCTGTGTTGCAGCCCGTATAGCAGGTCCTAGACACTGACCATTGTTACATCATCACATTTCACAATCTAAACTGAAATTAGTGATACTTATATTCGCTTACTGTAAATATAATCTGATGTAGCTAAACTCAATTTAAAATTACGTAATATGTAAGTTAACTTAAAACCAGTGAACCAAGATTATGAATATTTTTTAAAGCTACTCAGAATATTACCTTAACTAGTATTTAAACTGATTTAATTTACTTGTGTTCTCGAAAACGACTTATAGTGTAAGAAATTAATATTATATTACGATAGATATTTCACATAAATAACAAATTTCCTCTAGTAAATACATAGAGTCTAATGAAATAAGTTTTACCTGCACATTTCTCTCTCAAGTATTTACCCACGACTAGATCAAGTCTGTTTTGTGAAAGTATACATTATTTTAATTTTCTCGGTGTGTATAAATCTAGTTCTAACTAATCCGGGCAAGTTAGCTAAAAATAGGGGTAAGGTTATAATAATTCGCATAGAGCTGAAAAATTTGTACGAATGTTCAGAACAGCATTGCAAAGTAGATGTGAAAAGCCACCATCGATCCCACATCTGCAAAGTAAAAATTCACAAAAAAATATTTTTTTTTGCGTTTTTCATTTAAACGGTAAGTATTATCATAACATAGGCCAGACAAAATTGTTGAGCATTCAATTATCAATAAAAATTGCTCTTATGCTTTTTCCCTCTAAGAAATATAGATACGTATAGCGATTCAAAAAGTTGAAAAACTCGTGTGCTCCGTAATATACCCGAATATAGTGCCTAAGAAAAGTTTACGACCACCTTTATAAGTGAGTTAAGTTCGTCATAAAAACGAACTAATACAATTTATATTGTGATGAGACATTTTTTATGTTTAATATAACTATATTACATAACACTAGAAACACGTTTTGTAATGTCTGCAAGGCAGAAGGGCGCACACACTTCAGCTTTTCCATAAGCCGTGTGCTTACAGTTGAAATTAAGAAATCATAATGTAAACAAAATTAATATATTATTTAATAACACATTGTTAATCATGTTATAAAGATGTTAAACTAACCTCCAATAATACTGACAGTCTCTACATAATTTTTACATAGGTTTTAGTGAAAGCACAGCACAAAATATTATTTCAATAAAATTCATATAAAATATTTTTTTACGTTATCTGTCATAAAGAAATTCTTTTTAGAATAACATATTAAAACCCTTAAACTGATGCTGTTATGCACGTGACCATTTAATAACCAATATGGCCAACTTTGGTCAGTGGTCAGCAACACGAAAGCAAATTATGTTCCTAAGATTTTGTACTGGATTATAAATCAGGGCTTCTAGCAAGCCAGTTCAACAACGTGATTTCATTTTATTGAAACCATCTCATCGCTACATCATATGTTAGGCGAGGAGCGTTATCTTGCCGATAAACAAAATTCTCACCGCACAGTTTCTTGGTGGATGGCGCCATGTTCTCCTGTATGGTTTCAATGTATTTTTGAGAATCCATGGTGCCGTCAACGAATCTCAAAATCCTGGTAATTTCAGCCGTCATGCAACCCCAAATCATGACTGAGCCAACCCTTCCTTGGACAGCTGGTACGAGACAATCGGGGTGAAATTTCTCCTACACTATCCTCCTAACCATCACTTTTCGCGAACTGTAGATCAGAAATCTCAGTTCATCGCTGAATACGAGTTTCCCCGCAATGTTCCATGTACCAGTTTATTTTCCCCTTGCACCAAATTCTGCGATTCCTCTTGTGTGTATTACTCAGCAGTGGGTCTTCAGAGGAACAAAGGAATACAGTAAATTTTCACTAAGTCGACGAGAAATCGTCAAATCTTCAAATTCCCTCTTAATTTTAGCTAGAGATAACTTACGATTGGTTTTCACCACTTTTCAAATTACTCTGTCTTTGCGCAAAGTTGTAGCAGCAGGCTGGCCACAGCTTTATCCGCCACTTCACCCAGCTCTGGAACATTTTTATTTTATTCGTTACGCAGCTCTTACTAACACCTAACCTTGATGCTGTTGCTGCATTTCCTCATACCAATTGTCTGCCATTTCAAACACTCCGAAACCATTTTTACCCCCACTTATGTTATTAACAAACACTCTAAATGAGCATGCACTTCTTCTGCAAAAGAAAAAAAATTCCATTTATGAACAAACTCTCTTAACAGGTTAGTGTATGTAGTGTTTATCTGTCGCGCGAAGTTTGTTATCGACTGGCTCGCGTGCAGTTCCGCTGTTTCATCGGTACTTTTTTTATTTCGTTTTTAATCGTGTGTCAATATCTTACTATTTACCCATGCACTGTGCAACATGAACAAAAACATATATTTTTGTTAATAATGTTTTCTTATGTTTTTACATTTTTCTAACGATTTTCCACTTTGCCCAATACTGGAAAATAATTCGTATTTAACTATATGAGATGGTTTATATTTAAGGAATTTTTTACTACTTAAAACTTATGTTTTTTGAAATACATGCCTTAAATTTAAAAAAATATATATATGTTTGAAAACTGAATAGGAAATCCTAATAATCTTTGAATGCGCAATAGCGTAAAAGTCTACAGAATTCACAAAATATTTATAAGCATATTACTAACATAAGTTTACAACTAGGGATGTATTATGTTAAAACAGCTAGTGGCCCTAAACTTATGTTAGGGAACTGTACGCCGACTATATACATTACTGGACCCGTAATACCAGTAAAAATATTGGGCTGTGTAACGTATACGTATACATTGTACTATTCTGAGAAAATAAACTCAAAATGAACTCAGTACCTCATGCCCGTATAGTCTTGAACAACATCTGTCTGTTATTCATAGTCCACGTGACAACGGTCGTATACCTGCTCCTGTTTCTAATGCCTAAACGCAATAATAAAAGTCTTCACCGTTCCTTCGTATTGAAAACACGTGATTATTGTGACGTCTGTATAAACAAACACATATTTTTAAAGGGGTTCTTTTGTATGTAATGTGTTGTGTAAAAGGGCCGGCGCCATCAACCAAGTAAACTCTAAGTGTGGATTAAAGAAACAAATTTGAATTGTAGAAGTTACTGTTTATTTAGCTGGTAAAGTGTGTGATGCAATATATAGATATGCTGATAGAAATTTAGCTTCCACAAATTAACTCTAAATTAACTTGATGTGAAGATGTGCAAAAAAAATTTTAAAAAAATATTGTGTAATCAAGTGTCATGATAATTGGGTGAGTGATCTGACTATACACCGCATCAAACTACCAATAGATGAGGGATACAACACTGCAACTCATACGATATTTATCATAGATTTCCTTATGACATCTTGCGAATACCAATTATGGACTCTTCAGATCTTCAGGATTCTACTATGGGTTTTGATGCACTAATAATTAAATACTCGATATCGGTGAGCAAAATTTTAACGTGGGTTGCCGTGGTGTACGCCTCTTTAAAGTCCGTGCAGTTGACAGTACCGGTAGTTTTCTTGCTAACAAACATCTCCCGACGTGGGTAACGGTATCTGGAATATGCCTAGGAACAGCATAGTAGGAGTAGCCCTCACTAGGCTATAGAACCAGGCTGGACGACGACATCCACTCCAGACGTCTCCTCGGACCCCTCGAGACGACGATTCCGCTCTGGGTATCGAAACTTCTTCCTCCCGGGCATCGCGGAATCCAACCTCTCGACGAAATATTCTTACATCATAAATAATTTGATATTTCCTGTCTTGAGGCTTCTCAAGACCATCGCAGTGAATTGAATTACAGTATTCATCATACTTAGTTGATTAAATTCACAAACAATGTCAAATCTCATCAAACGTGATAATTTTTCTTCCGTTTATTTCCAATTATTTCGAAGCCTGTTCCATTCCTTAGTTTACAATAACTCTTTTCTCCTCGTTGACGTAACTATCAGCTCTCTACAAAACGTTCCCCACCTATCGATAGCTTGGTTGGAGTAACTAAATATCCTACACTGAAGCAAGAAAATATACGTCTAGATAAAGTTAAATTTGTGGAAACTTTTACAATTTTACACTGAGCATAAAATAAACTGATTCACCCAAAAACAAATGCAAATTAAATTAAATTATCCCACGGGGTATTAGCTTCCAAAGATATAAACATTACTACTTCAAGCAGTTTAAACAACAAACATAAGCAAATTTTACCGACTTTCGTAACATAGAGAAACTGTATGTTACATTATTGCTAATATTTCGTAATAATGTTTGTGTCAAGGCCTATATGTCTAGTTATGAACAACCCCAGCATTTGTCTGGAGTGATTTTTAGAAGGCTAAGGAAAAGCGGAAGTAGGGCGGTCGGACTAGGAATTGAACCCGGGTTTCGCGAATGTGAACCCAGAGTTTTACCATTGCTCAGTCTTGTTTGGGTGGAGAGGGAGAAGGGGAAGGGGTTGTTATATAGGGAATTGACATTGACGTCTTCGATAGCGAGAACCAGGAACAGGGAGAGAAACGGAGGGAAACGAACATGGTCAGCATTAAGGCGGCCGCACGTTGAAGGGTATGTTAGTGTGTGTGTGAGGCGTAAGTCAATGAGGCGCTACGAGCGACGTCGGCCGGCACACGTATTGTGATATCGCCTCTACGGCCAAAGTCGTAAAGGCGCGCACAGTGTTCCCGCCGTAACTTTTTTTACTGTAGGACTTAAAGCCGAGTCCCTATCATATTATTGAACGCGTCACTGTAGCAAAGTCCAACGTACTCGTAGGCCTCACTTTTGAACAAATACCGTACATATATCTTGAGAAACAACTGCGTGGAAAAACAGTTTTCAGCCACGTTTGAGAGCTTTAAAATAATGCTTCCAATGTGCGTGGTGTCATGAAAGTCACATTCACAAGTAGCTTGAAGTGTTTTTTCTTTTCGTAGATAAGCTTCGTGTACACACGTTTACTTGTCTCTGAGAAAAACGTAACTCCGAACACGCTGCACGCAGTTCGAGCGTCAGCTAGGCGGCCGCCTTAAGAGGGCTATGAAGAGCTGTTCTATAGAGCAATGTGAAAGCAGAGGAAATAAAAAGTTATGCAGGATAACGAGATTTTGTCATGCTGTTAAGGAAATATACATCAGGAATGCTTGTTTTTAAATTACGTTAACATCCTTATTAATATCCAAATTGAAGTAATAACTATTTGAACAAGCTTGACAACTCGCAGAATACAAAGCAATCAATGTATTTAAATAATACAAATTGACAAAGTTACCTATCACTTCTTTCGTTCGTAGCACACAGTTTATGTGGGCTAAATAATAAGTTTTCCCCATATATGACTTATTTGCATTCGTTTGATGCACTGTAACAATATATTTTGTCCAAATAATTCCTCCCCATTCTAAAATCACACACCACCTCCCTACGTGAACTGCAGACCCGTCAAACATCAAACGGGTTCCAGATTTTCGTTGGCTTAGCTCAGTATCGGTCTAACGTACAATGATAGGTACCAGCGCAAGGCGACAAGCATTTGCAAATTCCTACAAATGTTTGATACTATCTTAAGGTACCATATCAGCATTCTCTTCGAGTGATTTCGGTATTTTTATCTACGTCAAGTACTTTTTTTATTTGAGAACACTCTACGTAGCACCAACCTCAAACTAAGTAATATTTTCTGCTGCAGCATATATAGATGCCACGATTTCAATTCTACTGTTTTCCGTGTGATCTCTAGCATAAAGAGAGCTCATCGATAAAATACACAAGCCAAGTTTACCATCAACTTACAGTTTAATATTATTTTGCTGACGTTAGTTAATTGGTTGCTCAAATTGCGAAATTTCGTATTTTAGAAACCAGTTAAAAATATTATTTGTTTTCGATAGTCAAAGTTTAATATGCGTTCAGCAGATGTAACGTATAAGATTATGTACTTTTGTGCAGTAAATTTATTTTTGTAATACACACTTGCCGTACAAAAGTAGTTAAAATTACGCTGATCAAACCACACAATTACCAAACTTAAGGAAATTTTCAAGTTAGTTTTCACTGAAACTGGTGTGACGATATATGAATTGCTATAAAACAATTATTTAATGCCAGTTTTAAATATGTGTTACGGCTGTGGGGCGGCTGTAGTCATGAGGTAGGCACTTAAACTGAAACTAGTTAAGTGGTTAATACTAATGTATAGCTTACATTACAGATTATTACACGGTTGCACTACATAATTTAGTTAAGAGGTGAGCAGCTTTTTAGTTAATTACGTTAAGTTCATGTTATATCCTTTGGTGACCCTTTGGACACCTCAGACCTCACCGTTAGCATGATGACATGGTTATCGACGGATGGCACACCGTGGGTCTCGACCCAGGATCATCCTGGCGAGCTGGTGACGGCTGGAGGCTTGAAGAAGACAGACCTGAGTCCTCCGATACATTGCGTTATATTACTACACTTCAGTGCAGGTGGGGAGAATCGCTGAGGCCCTTGACTTGTGCAACTACTCACCAAATTACATTCTCGTCGCTAGATAGTCGTCCAGACGAGGCTCTTGGTTTTCATAACATAATGAATATAACATATCAAATACGTTTTTTTCAATATAATTTATTTTTAAAAATTATAAAATTCGCTGTAATTCTGTGCTTTTACCCCACTTACTCTAAACAGATAAATAATATTTTTTAAAATAAAATGAACACATTTTTTTTCATGGTTTTAGAAACAATATCCAACACACTGTTGACCACAATATTTAATAACGCACAAAGAAAATAAATGTGTCTAGCCATTATGCTTCCTTAAGTCTTGATTTTAATGGGCAGCATCGGTAGTCATGCCATTAACCTCCAACCACAACTATCCAGATTATTTTATTGGTGAAGTGACTCCCGATGTTTACATTCGGGACGTGATCGCAAGTTGTGGATTTCCTCGGGCCCATTCCCTTTGCTCTTGCATTCCGCCGTTGTTTCGTGTACACTTCATATCACCCTCACCAGCGCTGAAGACCTCACTGTTAACGCGGTTTCAGTGACACTTATGTTCAACATCTCCAGCACACAACCTAAGTTTTTATAATGTTATGGAACACCATTCTGAAACAAAGAAACGACAGTGTTGGAAAACTGCAGTTAGCAAACAAAAATGAAAAGAATTACGAAACTTCTTAACTTATGCTTATTCAAATAAAAATAGAAAGTTCACATAGTCAATATGTTTATTATCAACTCAAAACAATTATGTCGTTAAAATGGCTTGTAATTGTTGTCTTGGAAATTTCGTATGGTTCATTATTTTCAACGACAACTTTTGAGATAAAATTTGTCAGATAATTATAAAATAATAGCTCGCCGCACATAAATTAAACATCTTACTTACCTGAAAACGATGTTTGTCACTCCTGTCACTTCAATAAACGCTTAATTCTAGGGATTTTGTTAAATTTACTTTTAAAAATATTATTTTTACTAAACATTTTCATTAGGTTTCTATATTAATGTTCAATAACTGTAGAACGACGTATTAAAAATTATTTGGTGTTTTAAATATTTTTTTTCCACAATTTTGTGAAGATAAAAAATATCCCAAGAATATCGGGAAATGTCTAAAAATTTGAATAGTCTTAAAAGGGAGGTATGTTCGCTAATTTAAATAATGCATTTTCTATCGTAATAATTGTTTTAAAATCAATTCGTATCTGAAAAAAAGTTAACTTCGTTTGAGCATAAAACATGAACTGACAAAATTTTTGACATCACAAGCAATTGTACATTGGTTTTGTTACGGCATCTGAAACAGAGCAAGATAATGTTCTAGTCCTGACGTTTCTACAGGTTAGACAAAGACAGGAATTTCGTCAGTACTAACTTTAAATCAACAATAGTCTTATTCTGTACCTTAACGTATGCAGAATTTTAGCAATGAAACTCAAATACATATGATTCCTTGAAAACTAATAAATTAGGATAAGGAGTTGTTTCTCTCCTTTAAGACCACGTGCGGTACTATTACTGTGATTTAAAAAAAAAATATTTTTAAAGCAGCATAATTTTCGTATCGATAAATCCCTACATTTTTTTCCACAAATGTATCATAATTTGTACCTAATTTTGCGGTAGCCATTAAGGGAATAGTTTTTCAGATTTTTGTACCCAAAGTGTAAAATCACTAATTTTGTTATGCATACTAGCCAAAATTAGCCCAATAATATTTCGCGAATGAACGGTGAGTTTTTTTTTTCCTAATCGTACGACTGTTTGTAGTCTTGCAATTTTTCAGTGCAGTCCATTAAACATTTTTTGAGATTTTTTGCACCAAAAAAAAAATAAAGAAACTACATATGATAGCCTTAAGCACTGAACATATCTCTCAACACACTCCCCTTGTTTGATCGCAGACCCCAGAGGGTTGAGCGGGGATTCTCATGCGGGGTTGAGGTCGACACCGCCTTGTGTGGGGAAATCTCGCTTCCTCCCTTTGTTCTCATTCCGACACTGCTTCCCTCCGCGGCTAGGGCAGCCAACCACAGAACGTGCCAACCTCCCTCTGTGTAGGACCTTCACAGTACAGTAAACACATTATAAGTAGGGGCACTGATTTATCGCTGGGAAAGTTGACTATTTGCAAAGCTTCAATAAAACATGCCTATATCTGACGCTCTTCTTTAGATATTGGCGTTTCCCATTTATTTATGTATTTATTTGTTTACCCATGTACAGTTCAGCCATAGGCCTGTTTACAACCAATACGTGTAATGCATACAGCAAAATTAACATTTCAAGGAACAAAGATATAGAAAAAAATTTATGACTAAATGACAAAACAATAAAATAACAAGTGAGATATAATGATAGAAGTAAAAGTATAACAATAATGAAGTTTTAAATTATTATTACAATTCTTATTTCTAGCCATATAAATTTCAATAAAATACACTTCCTCCATTGTACACTTATAATTTAGATATTTTGTAAGTTCGTGTTTAGTGGACCCTTATTTGCTTTCATCCTCTGGACATTCGAGTAGCGTTTCTGGTTTACAGGCATGTCATCCCCCAATTTAGTTAGCCTATCATATAGGAAAAATACTTCATGTATAACGTGCTTCTATGGGTAGGTACTCGTAGGTTCTGTGCGTGGCTGGTAAAGTATTGGTGGTTAGGCATAAACTGTAACTTTTGTTAATTGAATATTTTAGTTTATTGCTCTTTTTGATTTTAACTACCAGTTTCCTGTATTCCATCTTAAGCCAATCATCCAAGATCTGTAAATATTTTGCTGTGTGTTCCTTTATCTTTAAGTTGTATGCATATCGCAAACATGAGTTCTGGAGTTTTTAAATTCTGTATCCAAAAGATTTTTTTATTCCGAAAAATAGGCCGACACAAAAGTTAAAAAGGCGAAAGAACTAGAAGGTCGCTGATTTTAAGCTTCAGGTGTGTACACAAGGTAAGATGTTTTTAAGTTTCTGTAGGTATTTAAGTCTATAATATCCAGTTTGCACGAGTCCTGATGTGTGTAGACTAGTCTAGATCAGTGTCAAGTTTAATTCCCAATCTCTTAACCATGGTGAGCTCTGGTATTATCTCGTAATTTAATTGTGATATTTGGGTGTATATTTTATTTATTTAAGGACTACGTCCTTCCAATTTTGATGCACGAACATTTACATGGGTATAAAGTCTCTCGATATCCTCGTTTATTTTTGTTATTGTGGGTAGCAAATCATTTGGAGAACAAGAGATGTATAGTTGTGTGAGCCAATATTACCTCTGGTGCACCGCTACTGACTATCCAAACTTTCAAGGCTTATGTCACAACAATGATTTGCAAAATACGAAAGATTCTTGCGATTTTCCATCGTCTATAATTATAAAGCTCGGCTTAGTTTCCCTTTCAGACAGTTTGCACATACCTACCAATTGTATCACCTTAACTAATCTGATCTATTATCGTGAACATGTTATAGGTAAAGACGCTGCACGTTGCCATGTAAGCAACAGCACGTGATACATGCAGTGCTTTCTGTGTGTTTTTATCTTGATTGATCTTGGTCCACGATTATGATTTGTTGATATTTTATTTATTTACCGTGTGACATTCTTACAGATCATATTAACGTTCATGCTGTAATATTGTTTAGAAACAATAAAAACAATGACAGAATATAAAAGTGATACGGAAACGTCTAGATTACAAAATCTATCAGTCGTATCCAGGAAGTCTTCAAATACTCCCGGGCAAGCTCGCAGTAAACATGTCTGCACTATATGTCAAGTTGTCTGACTTTCTGCTCCATAGTCGCACTTTGTTATCCATATACACGGTATGGGACACTTACCTGATCAGCATTGTTACTAAAAAAGTCTGAAAAGTCAGCATACGTTATTGTTTCCTACTAATATATAGGAACGCTGCCACAGATGTATGGGAAACAATTATATCACACATACTCTTACACACATCGGCGTTCTAAAAATAAACTTTACCATAATGAATACTGCTGAACTATTTGTCCAAAGAAAGTATTTCAGTGTTGTTTGGGAGGACACTTAAATAGTGCGGACATTACCTTGAACGGTCTACATATAAACGTCCGAACGTCCTGTAGTTAATCGCGCCTTTGATGGGTTAGACTCCGTGCATCGATAAATTATTGTTATCACCCGTGAATACTGTACATATGAAGTACTGTAATCGTTTCGTTGAGAATATTTTGTCGTTACGTAAGTATTTGGGCCAATGGTTTCTTTGGGGTGGTATTTGCAACGAAATACCTTTTGTGTACGTCATAACAAGTACATAATCTATAATTAAAATAAACATAACGAATGCTGTGAAGATAAACCGAGAGAGAAATATGTGGTGGTCGGATTGCTTATCTAGCCCATACACGGGAGAAATATTATCCAACTTCTACCTAGCACAAAATGAATACCCATTCACGGAATTCTTCAAAAAAGGCAGCAAAATTTTATATAAAGTTTCCTCTTTGTTTCATAAGCTGATACCCCCCACCCCCCTCATCAAAAGTAACATAAAAGCTCCTCGCTTACTATATTTTGCCCCGCATTTTCTTTTCCTTGGTAGCGAACATGGTACTGTTTTTAAATTATATATTAAAATATTTCTACTTTATCTTAGTTTTACTGGATATGTGGGTGCTTCAAGGACTCGTTAGGGTACACGGGGAAAGGAGGAAAGTAGAAGGAAAATGGCGGTCCGGGCACAGGGGCTGGGGGCTGAGGGTGACCTTGACCTTTGACCCCATGACCTTGACCTTTGACCCCTGTAACCCGACACCCCGACGCCATCTTGTTTCCGGCCGCCATCTTGTTTCCGGCCGCCATCTTGTTTCCGGCCGCCATGTTGTTTCCGACCGCCATCTTTAATGACGTCAATTTCGAAAAATTAAAAAAAAAAATTAAAAAATTCCAAAAAAATATTTAAAAATAAAAAAAAAAAGTTTAAAAATTCTGCCATCTTGTTCCGTCCGCCATCTTGGTGGTTTCTTCCGAGTCTTCCAAAAAATTTTTGAATTTGCATTCCATCCTAACCCCACTTGCATTAAAAAATTAATTTAATTAAAATAAAATCTTTTTAATAAAAAGACTATTTAATAAAAACGTTTTATATAAAATAATTTTATATAACAATTATTTAGTTAATAAAATACATCGGGTATGCTCGGCCCAGCTCGTTAACCTTCGGCAATCTTCGGCCATGCTCGG
>PNEQ01098824.1:0-32924 GCA_003012365.1 Medauroidea extradentata | reverse complement strand
CAAGTAGCAGTGGTATCTCCTGGACTTCATGGAACATTCAGCACGCCAGCACAAGAAGTCAAGTGGCCCTCGCTGAGACCCGTATCCGTTATTATGACTATTTCAATTATGTACCTGAACACTAAGCGACCATATTTGGCGCAAATATTGTATCAAATGTTACACATTGGTGTTGTTGATGAGGTTGGACCACTATGACATAAGTTAACATTAACCATGTCGTGCTATCTTTGCGAACCCCAATGACTGTAACCAATTGACACTGTCCTTTTAATTTTCTTTGTAAGAGCACTTGGCTCATTTGTGGGGTCCACAAATGTTGTACGGGTGGGATAATGTCGCGATGGTAAAATTTTGCTTTTTTGTTTTTTTGTTGAGGTAGTGACCTCGTAATAATACTTTCGTCCCGCTTGAGTTTAAAGTTTGTGTTCGATAAGTTTATCCGTGTTTGGTTTAATTTTTCTTGATATGATAATTGTGTGATTTAGAGCCTAGATTTTCCGGGATATTTGTTTTGTAAGTCAGTCTTACATCATGTTAGCACCGCGAAGTAAGGTACAACATGTTACGATACGAGACATTATTAGTGATGAGCTAGCAGTTGGACAAGGCCAAGCGAGGCAGCTAAACATTGACGAAGGTGGGAACGAGAGTAGTGCTTGACGTGTTGATAGATCTTTGTTGATTACAACATTTACTGTAGCACGAGGATACACTGCATTTTGTAATTAACAGGTGACAAAAACGCTATCGTGCGCTACTTCCTCCACTTTCAGTAGTTTAAGTTCTGGTTGAAACGAAGTCTTTTCCAGCTGACGTTTCGTTTTTTTTCACACGAGTAAAGTTTGACCTTCGGGGAGTATGTCATGCGGACACGACCACAGGAGAAGAGGGTAGAGGGGTGTGTGCTCGGCGATAGTCATTTGTTTGAACAACAAGGAGTGTCGGACGATAGCTGACGATCGGAAGTGGGGCAGTGTGGCCATGATGGCGCGGCACAGGTGGCGCAAGAAACGATGCCAGTAACAACATTGTAAAGTAAACTTTTCAGAAAGTGTTTGCCGTGCTTTAGAAAAGATTTTAAAAGTTTGCAAAACGTTTTTGTATCGGGGAATGTAGACCACTCGCCTGACGGCGTGGGTTTAAATAGTCGGGGAGACTAGCGCGGGAGGACAGTATGTTAGTCGACGTCCTGGAATGATGAGTTAGGCTCGGAAGCTACGAGGTAAGCATGACTTAGCCATCTAAAGTAAAGATAAACTCCTAGAGTAATACTTAGTTCTTTTCTAACATGTAACGTCATAGTTTTTATTTTCTCAGTAGTGTGGAAGAACCCCTTGTAACTTCTGCTTCAATGTTAGGTTAGGTACCGCGGACATTGCCGTTTTTATGTCGTTGAATACCACAGTTAATGTTTAAAGAATTGTAACGTTTAGCTTATATAATATAATTTATGTTAACTTTTCCGACGTAACATAACTGATAAGTCTTGGTGGTCCCGAGGTTGTTTCTTAAAGCCGCTTATGTAATTATGTTATAGTTAGGTGTAGTTCCATATGGAACCCGACCGACACAGCTTTACATAGCTGTCAGATGTACTGGTTCAGTAGTATCGTTGAATAATGTGAAGTAGAAAAACAAAGGAGTGGAATATGAAATGTTATACTTGTTTCTTGAGGATGAAATGTTTAACTCGAAAAGGTTCTAGAAAATAAATAAGTTATGGTCACGAATCAAGTAGTTTATTTATTTATCAGTAATTTATTGAGACAAATAGGTATATGTATTTATAAAAGCCTCTTGCATGCCTTGTACATTTGCTCTTACCTTGAGTTACCAAACCCCCAGTATTTATTCGTGATATATATATTTTTTTGTTTAGGTTAGATTACCTACTTTTTCTGGTTTCTTGATGCACCCGCTTTTATGTTCTAAAGTTAAAGTAGATGGAAGTGTAGTTCTTGACCAAGGTGAGAACAGGGCACTAGTATTTCCTGAGGCCTACACCTAGGTTACTAGATTACCTCACCTAGTGACTTTTCCTCACCTCCGGTTTCCCATCTATTTTCTTCTTCTAGACTTTCGTTAGTTGTTTAAGAACGATCCCCGGTCGGTGGCAAGGTTGTGAGACAACCCCGCAAGGCTTTTGAGGGGTATCTCAAAAGCGTGCCGACAATATAAACCCAAGTTATTTCCAGTCTCCTCATCAGTCGCACTCGTGTTCCTGAACCCTGTGTGTCTACCTGATGATGGGAACAGATTCCAGTTCCTGAAACGTCGTAACACTGTCTGGAAAACTACTGTGTTTTGTTTCGTCTCTTCATTGTGTCGTTTGTCTTTTCTATATATGTCTGTTATCTGGTGCGTTTTGTCTCGTCTACTTGTTGTGTCTTTTTGTTATTTTTCTGTTCGTGTCTGATATCTGCTGTTTTTTTTTTTGTTTCATCTCATCTTTGTGTTACATGTTACTTGGTTTTTTATTTTATTTCTTATAATTTTCATTTATTATCTGTTTGTTCCTTGTTTCTAATTGACACGATTCCATTTTGGAATTTCTTGTTGTGTATGTATCTTGCTGACTAAAGCATACTCTGCTTATATTATGGTTTTCTTTTATTTGTTTAGTTTTCTTTGACAGTCATTCAATTTGCAATGAAGTACGTCCAAGAAACTGAATCCAGTCATGCACTCCTATTGCACAGTTCTTTCAAAGATCATATGGTCTTCTTTGGTCGGTTTTACATAATTTGTAAAATACTGCAGCCACGAAAGAAACAACTCCTCCGTTATTCACCCTGACTTAGATGTAGCATACAAACTTCCCCCTGGACCACCCTGCCGACATGCCGCTTGGAGCCTTTGCCCAGGAAATATATCATAGGAGGTACATAAGATCATGCTGCATTCATCGAGCAGCAAATAGTAATCGTCCGTCCTCTCTCCCTACTCGTAGCGAATCCTACCTGTTTTTGTACCTTTGGTGCTAAGATAAACCCAGGCATTTGAACACACGTGAGCCCACTTTCGTCAACATTTAATATTTTGCAACTTGGAAAGCTATGAATGTCCATTAACGAGGATAATTTTGCGAAAAAAATATCTACTTCCCCCTTATTGAAGCCCGTGACACGGTTAATACTTGTAGCTTCAGGTTTCCTAACACTGACGGTAGGGTTTCGTTTTAAAGATTCAGCCTACCAGTCTTCACCTGCTTCCCTCTTAGCCTGGTTGAATGTGTGAGGCAAATTGTTTTTCTCCGCATATTCAAACGCTATTCTCCTCAACCCCACAGGTGAGATGCCGTAAAAGGCATTTGCCATACTGACAGTATGCTGAGCAATTTCTTCCTCCTGCTCTATGGAAAACACAGGCTTCCTGCCTAAGGATGGAGCCTTACAGTTGTCTGATTTGACTTTGTCGCAGAGCGTCGCCACAGGTATGTTGTAGTAACTTGCTGCTTCACAGAGGCATTTCCCGTCATTCCTTGCTGTTGAGACAAATGGCATTGTCTCGGGTTGTGTGCCGTTTAGCAGTTGGCAAACCTGAACCTGAACCCAGGAAAGTCGCTATACGAGTGTGCATATATTTTTGCATATTTATCATCAGTATTAAACGGAACATTTATATAGATATTTATATATTACGTTTTATTGGATTGTATTTTATTATAGGCTTAGTTAAATTATAGTAAGAGGTTTCATATAATATAATAGCCCACAAAATTTGCCCACTTAATCGAGTTTCTGGAAGTTTCCGCGAGGAGCGCTGTGTGCGCGATAGACGATGCGTGCGTGACGTGAGTGCCAGGACTTGGCGAGCAGCTATCAGTTTAGTAAGTTGGCACGGTGTTTGAGTATGTTTGAAGCATGTGGCTTCAGGATTGCTATGTTGAGCAATAAACATGCCTTAACGTAACTCTCTGCAAAGTCTACAAGCGTCAGGAATTGTACTGCGGACGTCAATTTATATAGTAACGTAACTAGTGCGGCACCATACGTGAAGATAATGGGACAACTACGCATCGCGGCAACTCTGATATGAAAATACGTGACCTGGAAGATATACAGTTAACAAGGTATGCGTTTGTAACTGTTTACAAACCAAATAATTGGGCTGGATTATCCGTGTTATTCAAGAACGTAACATTTGTGGATCACCTGCATAGTTAACGGCAAACTGAAGCAAACAGAACTTATACATACGTTTAACTATTTTTGGGCATAGACTAATTTTGGATATTCTATTTACTTGTTTAATAATCGCACCGGTGCATAATCAGTATTGAAGGATTGTTGTAATTTAAATTTTGAATGGTCTATTAAAATTCAAACATTTAATGTTAATGATTTCCTTCTACTTTAATAACTTCAGAACAAGTAATCTAGCAAATGGCCCTTCCGGCGATGTGCCCTTTATTAGTAAATATTGTGTTGACCTCTGTTACAAACCAAGGGCGAGGCAAGTGTGGTACATATCCCACGTAAGAGGGCATTCGCCACACTTTTATAGCATTTGCTATGTCTTCTTCCGTCCATTTAGCCTTCTCTGTCTTCCGTTTCGGATTTATCATCTACAAAAAGAATCACGTAAGTTTTAATTCTCCCTCAGAGCTACTTAATTAGTTGAAACCATAATTGTCAATTAATAAATATTAAATGTTAATGGAATTTATTATTTAATAATTTATTACCAATGAGTAATAATGTAAATTACTAATGGTTATATTTTCGTAGATGCGTGTACAGGTTATTTATACATATATATATTTTTTTAATATTGCATATCTAATGTTTTGGGAATGCATAAAATCTTTATAAACTATTTATAATAGATTCTAAGGTTTGTTTAACATTCGGTTCTGTCAACCATGTCGGGGTGTAACTGTACACTCCGGGGTAATACCGGTCATTCAGGGGTAATGGCGAACATTCTGTTCGGCATTACTCTAAGAGACGCCATGACATAGTTAAGGTTAGAACTACACGTTCAGTGAGCAATGGCTACTCGTGGCATAGAGAAACAATGCTAAAATAGTGCACGAATAACTTACTATTATCATTCACAATAAAGGTATAACAGCAGGAAACTTACTTCGTCTGGAATATCACACAGGAATTATAAACAAATCGAAATCAACCACAAAATACGTGATCACAGCCAAACGGCTCAACCGACTGTCACCGAGTGGTGCGCTATAGGTTCTTAGACTGCTGGAGCGTAGCACGTTTCACTGCGTATGTTGAACGACAGTGTCCGGCAATACCCCGGTCTCCCCCGTAGAAATGTAAAATGTGTCGTGAAAGTCTACATTCTTGTGAAAAAAAAAATTACTGTGTTTCAAAAGTGCTCACTTTATCCCTAACATCTTTTAACGGTAATAACAATTCAAAATCTCTATAACTCAATAAAAATAAACATGTTTCATACTGTTCGCTTCCCTTACACAGGATAAGTATTTTCTAACAGGGTGACCTCAACCTTCAATTGTTTCAACATTTATATTTAAACTAGCCGGCCGGCTGCGGCGTTGCCCGCGTGAAATTATGTAATGTAAACTTTAACTCTGGATAAAATATGTGATGAAGGGATTTAACAGCTAGCGTACTCAATAACAGTTAACTATAAATTGTCTTAGCTCAGTCGCAAAGTCTTGCACGGGATACGAACCCATAACCCCACCCCTTCCACACCACAAACATTATACAATACCTGAGTGAATGCTTAAAGAGATGCCGTGATAATTCTTTCGTATGTAGTGGCTACAGTCCAAAGAGGTTTTATTTATGAGTAGGTTGGTAAAAAGAAACGACTGTTGAACTATTTCTCCGTGATCATCCTCTTTTTTCGGGAGACCGTATAATTTTACTGCTTTTCACCTACTTAATTTTAAAATTTCGTAAAAACCTGAATTTGATTTGTAGATATTTACATGAGCATTCATTCTTATCAAAAAATCATCTCGATATCTCAACGGGTATAAGCGGTACAGATGATTATTTGAAATCACAATTTATTTTTTAACAGCTTTCAAGGACGAATTTCGAAAAATCCTTAAATTATACTTTTTAATATTTACGTAAGATTTATTTCAAAACAAAAATCATTTCAATATTTCCACTGGTTTAGGAGATAACTGGGATAAATATTAAAAACACGTTATATTTTTAAGAGCTTTCAAGGACGAATTTCGAAAAAAGTATAAAAAATACTTTTTAGATATTTACTTAAGCATCATATAAAAAAAATTCACCTAATTATCTTAAATGGTTCAGGAGAAATCGCGGAGTAATGAAAAACACATTTTACGGCTTTTCACCCCCTTAATTTTCGAATTTCGCAAAATTCTAAAATTTGCGAATATGCATTTCTTTGGGCAATATTATGAAGTTAAAAAATTTATGGCAGCATTCCTGGTTAATGAGATATCAAGGATTTTTTAAGAACACATTTCACCCCTTTTCACCCCCTTAATTATCGAATTTCGAAAAATCCTTTCTTAGTGGATGCCTACGGGGCAAGTGGAAGCTTCCCTCAAAATTTCACGGTTATAGGTCCTGCGGTTTGGGCTGTGCGTTGATGAGTGAGTGTGTGTGTCAGGACACTTCATTTTATATATTAAGATTACACGTTATACCTAAGAAAAAATTACTGCTGGTGAACTACCGCAATTAAAACAAAATAGGTCAGCTTATTTCACGTAGTGGGGATCGTCGATGCCTGTGCTATGTAACAGTCTTATTTATATACATACACATGTTCAATGCGAGGTATAGTGATCAATTTATCATGTTATTTCGTCTCGATTCCAAAGTCTTGGCCAAAGATCACAGGTTCATAATTATATTTGTTAGCTGTCGTTACATTCATAAAAGTAAATCCCAAATTAGTTGAAAACGAGAAGTTACCAGCATAAATAGTATAGGCCTACCTACTTTCCTCAATGTGGGTGAAAAATAACTATAAAATCTAAAATCGATCATGTACACCTAGAAATACGAAATAATATACGGATTTATTTTTGTCGCTTCTATAACACGATGGCCTTACAAATATGTAAAATAGGTTACTCAAAGTTGGATAATACAGTTTATTATTATTAAATTTGCTCTCTATCGGTCTTGTAGATCTGACGTACTCAATTATGTATTGATGTAGTGAAATCTTCGAAATTTGGAACATATGTTACTAAACATAACAAGAAACAGCTTTAAATTCACGTTACCAACCACTTACCGGGTACCGAGTCTGCAGAAACATTGGAATTCATTTCAAATTAATTTTGTCACATGACCAAAAAAAGTTAATATAAAATTATTATTACTGAATAAGGTATAAAAAAATACATAAATTTGAAGTCGTAGTATTAGTTGCTACATTGTCTATTGATTTAGTTTCAATTATGAATAAATGGTTTATTTAGATATTTCGTGTGAAAAAAATTTTGAAAGGTTCACCATTGCGTAACTATGTATACGTCGAGAGAAAAATACATTAATGTAATGTTACATTACTAAGAAGTATATGTGTACCGAGTTTGATGAAATTATAACATAAGTTCATTCATATTATCTTGTGTGATCACATCTTTTAGATAATATGAACATGACATGCACTACATACATGTAGATAAATTTAATTTACTAAGTATTATACGAGTGCTGGGTTTAAAACAATTATTTAAAAAATGGTCCCTTAGATATCAGGTGTGTTCAAAATACATTTTAATTTCTACCATTTAGAAAATACTAACATGACGCGAACAAAATTAGGTCATATCACTTTACTATATGTGTACTGAGTTTGAGGTAGTTCTAAAAATTGTTTTATATTTAAGGTATCATGTGTGATTAAATATGATCAAACAGACATTATTTCTAAAAACACACGTAATGAACAAAAACTTGTAGCGACAAGTCAACATAATAAGTACTACCTATGTACTTAATATTCATAAAATTATGGAAAATTGTCATTTAGAGATTTCGTGGTTTCAAAGAAAATATATTATAAAAATACCCTACATTTTAAAAATGTAATTACGAAATTAACAAAATACATAAAAATTAGGAAAGTAATCTAGGTCGTATAAGTGTACCAAGATTAAAAAATTTGGGGGGAAAAAATATGTATTCCCCAGATGTGTTACATTACGCTAAAAATTAAATAATCGCTGTAATTTTTAATGCAAAATAAGGCATGAAACAAATACATAAAAACCAAATCAGTTAATTTAGTTGTGTCTGCGTACCAAGATTGATCAAATACAGAAAAATATTTACTGAGATGGGTAAGATTACATTATAGATATTAGAATGTACGCCAATTATAAAATATGAACGTGACATAATTAAAATACTTTCAGTAAAGTAGGGTCATTTTATTGAGTTCTTTAAGTGTTCCAAGTGTGACGTAATTCGAAAATACGGTTCCTTAGATATACAGGATAATCACAAAATGTTAAAAATGCCCGCTATTTTGAAAAAAAAAAATGAAAACAGAATAAATGGGACACACAACAATCTCGTAAATTTAGATGTATTCACCAAGTTTGATAAACTTCGGAAAAATATAATTGCATATGTCATATTATGCTTAAAAATAAAATAATGGCCGCAATTTTGAAAAAAATGACTAGTATTAAGTACATGTGTACGAAGTTAAGTAAATTCGGAAACATAGGCCTATATATTTCTTCAAATGTATATTATTATGCTTTAAATATAGTAATAACCGCAATGAAAATTTAAACAAGGTGTGGACTAAATACAGCAAGGGTCATATCAGCTTACCATATTTCATGTGAACCGAGTTAGATGAAATTTTAAAATGATGTTCCTTAAATATCTCGATTGATCTAAAATGTACCATGGCCAATATTTCGAAAATATGAACACAGCATAATCGAAACATACAAAACTCATGCTACTAGCACTAAATGTGTACCTCGTCTGATGAAATTCAGTAAACGGGTCGTAAAAATGTGAGCACAGATATGCATAGATACCCTCCCATACGAGCACACGTACAAACAGCATTATGATCTCACAAGCCTACATTTCCTTCGATAATTAGACAAATTATTCCACTATTGACTCTAAGGATATTTTTCAGAACCCATTCAAAGACGACATATCGTATTAAAAGCATTATATTTTTCGGCTAAATATTTCGTGCAACAAATAATTCAGATTAACAGAAAATACGTAATTATTGACGGAACAGTTTATTCATATTGATAGAAAATGGTGAAAGGAATCGGCCATGACGTGGAGAAGAGAAATCTGAATTATCGGAATAGTGTTCGAGTTTTCAAGAACGAGAGTAATTGAACTATTTGTGTAGCCGACAATGGTGAATGGTGTTTGTTGGTACTGTTGGTAACTTCGCAGAAGGGCGGGATTTTTTTTTGTGCGTGTGACTTTGCGCGCCATTTTCCTGGTCTTCGCAGTGAACTCGCATCGCGGAAGCGTGCTAATTATGAGGCGAGCTCGTTAGCGGGAAGCTTAACGCCTGCCTGCTCCACGCGAAACAATGCAGCACCGATATGAAGCCACTTCATTTGCAAACAGAGCCGGCGAGAGTCGACGAGCCGTCGCTCGACGGGCCAGCGAAATGTTGAAAGCAATTATTTCAAAAGCCAGCGAGATAAACCCCTGCCTTTTATGTGCGCGTTTTATTCATTTGTAACGCTGAAATATATTCCTCACTTAGTATCTGTAAGTTACTTCAAACGCGCCCTAAAAGATACTGCAAAAACTACATTTATAGTAATTAAGAGAATATAAGTATTATTTATCAAAATTTTGTATTTCTAATAAAAGTACATATTTTGGCTTTCGTTATTAATACTCAACTGATATTCGCTACAGGATAGTTATTGTTTCTATGAAATATGTTTTTTATCTTATATTGTTTTTTTATCATTTACTTCGCATTCTAGTTTTGTTTATGGTATTGAAATAGCATAGTCTTGGTTATTAAAAATATAACGAACAGAAGTTCTCTCAAGTATCTTAATGAAAAATAAATAGTCATTTTCTCTTGCAATTTGGCCAAATTTGGCTAAAAGTAAATGTTCATCTAAAACAAATGAAAATGCTTTATGTTTTTGCGAAAGGTATAATCGGATTAATTTGAGGGAAATTCTAATTCATGCATGCGAGAGTGCCACGTTCTAGAGGTAATGTTAAATTATAATGTAAAAATTTCTCAACAAAACTGTTTATTTACCATTATCTAAATGAAGTATTTTTCGCTACAGTTGAGTGTCCTGTTAAATAATGTAAGGATAATTTTGAGAATACAGGAATGGTGTTGTAGAAGAAAATATCAATTATAGTAGTGAAAGAATCCTTGTAGAGAGTGCTGGTGTGAACTAGATGGGATTCAATGCACTCTTTTGTGTTGAATGTTCTGACTTTATTAATCTGTGACAATATAGACCATTGACGCACTTGATTGTCCCTGTTTCAACGGTGCTATACCGTAATAGATACACAAACACAACAATGTTATGGTGTATTAATGCAATTTTAGTTTACAGCATAACTTGTAAGCATACTTTTTTAATGTGGGTGGAAATCAACCGTTAAGCTTAAAGTATAATATCACGAAACTATATTTACGTATTGTAATCTAATATATTCTCGTGATATTATACAACGTTTGTGAACCTGCAAAAATAGGGAATAGTTAGATAAAAGTTGGATACTAGAGTGTGTAAATATTATATTTGTTTTCCATATGACCCATATATATCGTCGTACAGGTATTACAGATTACATATTAATGTCGAGAAATCTTTAAAATTGGGTGACACATATTATTATAGATAACAAAAGACAACATGAACCAACAAGTTGAAATTCATATTACCTTATATAGTACTAAATGTGTACCGAGTCTGAAGAAAATTTGGAAAATGGTCCCCGTATACTTCAGCTGAACAAAATAAAAATTAGAAAGTCAACCATTTAAAAAAACAGAATACTGTATGAACAAAATATATACAACTGAAGTTGCTGTGTTAGGCCCTATGTGTGTACCCAGTGACGTAAAATTCTAATTCATAGGTAATTAAGATATATCATGTGATAAAGAAATTTTCAATTTCTGCCACTGTGTAACTATTTTAGAAGTAATTTACAAAATATTTAAAAGTCATTTCACTTTACTAAGTACTTCGTACCAAGTTTAATTATATTCTCAAAAATTGTTGTCAGATATCTTGTGGGATCATTTTATTTTTAAATTGTTACCATTTCGATAGCATGAACGCAGCATAAATTAATTACAAAAGCAAGTTAACTTACTACGTTCCTTAAACATCTCGCGTGATCTTTATGTGCTTAAATGCCGAAAGTAAGAAAACGTGGACAGAGCATGAACAAAAACATAAAAGCCAAGGTACCCGGCTAAGAAATATATGCGTACTGATATGAGTACGTCTGAAAAAAATCCTGAGGTATCTCATGTTATCAAAACTTGCTCAACCCGCCTTCATTTTCAAAATTCGAATACGCTGTCAGCTAAAATCTTAAAATACATATCAACTTAATGCGTACAAACCTGTTTAGCAATTTTTTAAAAATTCTCGTAAAATTATTGCTCTGTTGTATAGACCGCTGGAAAAACTGTTCCGATTTCCATCACTTTGATAATGTCAACACAGAATGAATTATATACAGGTACGGAAAGTCAGCATTTTGTGAATTACATGTGTTCCAATTTTAATGAAAAGTGTAATTAGTTTTTCCCTCGTATGTCATACTATGCAAACAATTCAGAACGCCTGCCATTATAAAATATGAACACAGGCTGAACCAAATGCCTTACATTCAAGTCAATTTAGCACATAGTAAATGTTTATCAATACTAATAAAATTCGGAAAAATATTTTATCAGATATATAATACTACATTAAAAATATGAACATATAATGAACAAAATGCATTAAGTCAATTCAACTTACTAAGAAGCATATATCCACGAATATTAATGACTTAGGAAATATATTCCTTCAGATATGGTACCAACTGCAATGAAACGTTTACAAAATTCATATTCGAAACATGAAAAGTAAAAAACTTATTTAAAACTAATAACAAAATTATAATCATATTATTTTTATTCTGAGCATATGGTATGTGTTGAAAAGTATGACTTCAGTTGTTTTTATATTGTTAAGTTTATAAAGACAGCGTTGTGTCTATACACAGTAACAAAATTCAAGTTAAAATTCTCTTTCATGTAAGGAATGTAACGTACTCGTACATAACGGAATATTACAGCACGTGGTCGTAGTAAATATTTACATGCTATCAAATTGAAAAATTGAAACTGTTCATTAAATGTTGAAAAGTGCCTGACAACTAAACGAACTTCTGAGGTACAATCTCTGACGCCGGAACCTCGTGTATTTAACTGCGGCGCAAGAGATCACGCGTAACGAATTAGTTATTCTGGATAAATATTTACTCATAAAGTTAGTAAATACCGTTATCTAGGACTGTCATTAAATATTTCATCCATATTGGATTCGAAAAAAGCGTAGAAATAAATTGATTTTTCCGCGTTTATATATCTACTACGCACCCTTAAGCGTTAAGTACATATGGACCTGGAGAAAATTGTTTCCTTAAAATTTTGTTCACAGAACTGTGTAAGTGAAAAGAATTTTCGCCTTTACAAGTTTCACATTAAGTTTAGACAATACGACGGTTTGCGAAGATTCCTCTAGAGCAGAAATAGTTCACTCCTTATTCCTTGCTAAACAAACGTCTTAACTCAGTTGCAACCAAACTATATAAAGATGAAAATACGTTTGGTAAGAACTGGATTGAAACTGAAAGTAAGGATATGTTGATAAGAACGCTCTGCATCATGAAAAAACCTAGGTCTACTTGTGTGAAAACGAGAAGTTACCAGCATAACTGATAAGCCTACTTTCCTCAAAATGAGTGTAATGTTATATAATGTACCAGTTGTTTTCCAAAATTTTATTACATAAAAGAGAACAGTAAATAAAGTTTTTTGTACTTGTGCATTATATATATATATATATATATATATATATATATATATATATATATACACATATATATATCCATCTCTGAACAAAGTTGAGGCTATATATTTTGAATATGTCACTATTCAGTGTACGCAAGGTTGAATAAAAAATTTAAAAAAACATGGCTTTTCATCTAACTATAATATTTTGGAAATCTGCATGTATTTAGTGCAAGCAAAATTAAAACATTATTTGGCTATAAAGCATGGTTTTCTTTACGTTACATTGTACGTACATTATGTATGTGTAAAATGTTTGTAAAATATATTCGTTGTTGCTCCTAAAATATTCTATAGAGTTCTTCAAACTGAGTCATTGTCAGCATTCTGTTACACTGGAAAAATGTTATTCTATAACCTAAGCTGAGGCTATACCATCTTGAACATGTCTCTGTTCAATGTACGCAAAATTGATACAAAATGCTGTTATAAAACATTGCTGTTCATACGTTACACTGTATGTATATTATTTTACATTTTTTATAACATAATTACTGAACTGCATTCTGATGTACAGGAAACAGAAATTCGTTTTGTTATAATTTATGTGAAGGCATGCTTGTAAAAAGTCGAATTGTGTAGTGACTTATCAATGAATTATTCAATGGATGGCTACAAATTTGGAGTTCACTATATTTAAATATTTTTACAAAACATGTGTAATTTTTAACCATAAATTCCCAGCGTCATATTTATAGGACACAATTTTTCTCGAAAACTAAGATATGCTCGAATTTTTAAAAAATATATCCCTACTATGGGGTTTATACTGCACTATATTTAAAGATATTGCAACTTATTTTTTAAATATTATTTGTTTGGGCGCTAATAGGTTTGAACACGCTCTAGCACGTTTGATAAACATACACTACCATAAGAGTGCATTAACATTTATGATACACAACACTTAATTATGTTTGAAAATTTAAGAATTTGTACTTATTACCGCTACTATATTCATATTACGGACAAACCTAAAACAAGACTTACATTTCACAATTCATTACGTTACTAAAATAACAAACTACAACATGACTCAACTTACATTTTTTTAAGCTGGAAATCGTAAAATATAATTATTTATTTTTGTAAACACTTACAATGAACGAAATATATCTTACAATGTGTGTGTATGCGGCTTGAAGGCTATTATTTTGGCCAAAGAACTCACACGATCTAAACATTTCTAGCATCCGTAGATGATATAACACTGTTAAAAGCACCATACATTCTTCAGATTGTAGTTGCCAGAAAATTGCCAAACATTTCTACAATTAGGACACGTACACATACTACTGTATACACACATACGTCATACCCTCTAAAAACTCTTGCCTTCTCCTAACATAAAAAAACCTCTCTAAAAGCAAGAATGGCTTCCTACATAGCGTCATCCCAAATGACGTTGTTTCCAGGAATTTTTCATTAAAAAAATTGCCGTCATGATTGTCACGAGAGAAATTGTCCAAGAATTATTACGAAAAATTCCTTACATTGAACAGAGAAGAAAATGCTTTAATGAATCTCGCCAAGTTTTAATGAAATATGGACATTTAAAAAATTCGTTGAGATAATTAGAAGAATTTGTAGCATTTAAATTCTGAAAACTTAAAAATACGTTAATGTATAAATTTTCGTTTGTTTTTAGATAAATGTTGAAATTTTTCAGGGATATCATTGAACTTGGTATATATATATATATATATATATATATATATATATATATATATATATATATATATATATATATATATATAATGTATATATAATATATATATAATATATATAATATATATAATATATATATATAATATATATATACACACACTACAAAGCCTGCAGCTAACCATATATTGGAATATGCCTAAATATCGCCACATTATAAATAATGCTAACAGATTGACAACGGAAACTTTTTCATTGTTGTTATCGTACCAGCTCTCGGGGCGTACATGAATATAAACAATACCACTTGAATTATAGACCTTTGTTTATATAATCACTTGTAGTGTTTGATATACTGTAATCAGTTTGTATATTAACTAAATATTAAACAAAAATGGTATACATAACAATTCGAGGCTCAACATAAGATAAAACTAAATTAGAAAAAAACATGGGGTGTACATGAAAGTAAACAAAGCCATGCGGTATTTGGTTAAATTATCCCCTTATATTTCAAGAAATACTGTGAATTATATGTATCTCATCTGCATATTTATAAAAGCTAAATGTAATGTTAATCACGTGTCAATTTCCTCACAGATAACAAAATAGGTCATATTAAACTGTAGTATAACTAAACTTCTACGAATTTCGACGCCATGGCAATCCAAAGATAAAGCGAGTACGATTAAAATCACGTCGTGTTGCTTCTGTTACTACTTGTTTATTCTGTGATATCACGATAAACCACAATGGCTTCACAAATATTACGAAGGCTCTGTACACCGAGTTCACTATGTTGCCGACAGATAACAGGCATGTATTGTTTCGACTACACGTGAAAAATGTATCAAATATAAGTACACTATAAAAAGGTTTTGAAATATTTCTGTTATTGAAGTCCAAAGCCGTAGTACCACGAAGTAGGGTATAGGTTAACGCTATATTATTAATTTTTCAAACATATGAATATAAGTACTGATAGTAAACATAAGAACACGAGAAATTTTGTAAGTCTATATGTAGCCTAGACCGATACTTTGTATCAATACCTGCACTCATACCCAATTTTCTCAAATAGTTCCTCAAGTCCTAAATTATATCAACTCAGATATCTTAAAATTAATTTTAATTTAATGTTAATTTCTTTATCGCCTTAAATGTTGTGTAAGTCTCTTATTGCCTCGAGTTACTATGCAAAAGTTTTATATTCACTTGTTTGATTTCTATTCTGTTGTAATTACTTGAATCTCAGTTTTTTTCCTTTGTTTGTTGAATTGTAAAAGAATGCAGATGTGGAGGCCAGATATGTTATGTAAATGTCCCTCTAGCGGGAACCAATTGGATATAGTTAAATTTAAAAAAATTATATTACTAATATTTACGCCTCTACATTGTTTGTGTAGTTCTATACGAGTTCTCTACGTAATATGAATATTGATTCGAGCACAAATATAACCTAAACCTACCTTCTTTGTCTATGTCACGGACGTAGAAGAACAGGTTTGGACAATCGCCTGGAAACTTGACCCTCTTGTTGTTTGGCTGTAGTTCACCAAGTTACCGAGAATATTGTGTTTTATTGGCGCTTCAGTTAAGGCGGTCGGACTCAAACTCCACCCACTTCCTTTCCTCTAAGATAAACAATTTATCAAAACATATTATTTTATCAATTTACAAAATACTTCCTTCGCTCACAAATTTAAGAAAAGGCTCCACCAATCTTTATTTACTTTCTAAATTTAACAATGGAAAAAAGTGGGCGGAGTTTGGGTCCGACCGCCCTAACTGAAGCGCTAATAAAACACAATATTCTCGATAACTTGACGAACTACAACCAAACATAAAGGGGGTCAAGTAAAATTCATTGGTAGATAGGCGAGGGTCCAGATCTGTACTTCTACGACCGTGGTCTATGTCTAAACCTACCCGCACCTAGGCAGTGTGATGGGACGTTGTCTACCTGAGTATGATAAGTTTACGGTAAGTTTCTTTGTGGCTGTTGAAAGAAGACACACAAATTTTCCTTTTTAAATTTCCCTTAAACCAATGATGCTTTCTAGTTTCCCTTACTATTTTGTAGAGATTTTCGTTTGGTTCATTTATTTGTATGGATTTTCGTTTTTTATAATTTTCTAAACAACTAAGATTTGTTTCGTTTTAAACGTTTGTTAATTTTTGGATATGTATCTTGTGTGATTTTTCTAACACAATATCTGCTAAACCAATTTTATGTACTAGATTCTTTTATTTATTATTTCCCATTACGCCTTGAGTGTGTTTACTACCTTACAGGGTTTCCAAAAAGTGATTGGAATATTTGCTTTGATTAGCTTGTCCATGAACAAAGCTGATGTATTTGGCCACTACTTAATAAAAAGCCTTTACTTAACAAAATATTAGGTTTTTTATGAACATTAGCCCACGTATTTAAAAATATACTGACCAACGGTTTGTGAAGTGGGGTAGTTTTTGTTTAATTTTGAAGATGCTATAGTTTTTGCTATATTCTTTTTACTCCGAATTTTATTTGAAGTTAGCGTTTCGATGTGTAACTTACTTCAGTACTCGATTTCTTGGGATGAGTGCTACGTTTGGTATATTCCCTAGTCCTGGTGCCTGATTGTAAACTTCTGAACAATTTTTTAATTTCTGTGTACTTAGCAATATTATGTTATAGTATTAATATGTATATATTTATTATTTCTCATCTTCCAGCTGCAGGTGTGGTTCAAACTTAATTTACAATATTTTCTGAAATTAAATTGAGTCAGCCCATTTCTGTGGTAGCCTGTGTATTTTATTATATTTGCACCATGAATCTCTGGGCTGTAGATTTTAATTTTTCCCCAGCAAATTTTCAGTAAGTTTCTATACACAAAGTTATTGTCTTAAGTGTTTTTCAACTGATTTTTCTCACTGCTTGAGTTTGTTCACTAATCTTGTTCATTATCATACGATTTTGTTTGTCCTTATATATAGTCCACGGCCGTAGAAGAACAGGTCTGAACACTCGCCTGGAAACTTGACTCCCTTATTGTTCGGCTGCAGTTCGCCAAGTTACCGAGAGTGATGTGCGACTTTGACGCTGCAATCAAGGTGGTCGGGCTCAAACTTAGCCCACTTCCCTCTCACTTATATAAACTATTTACCAAAACGTACGTTTTATTAATTTATGAAATACTCCCTCCGCTCACAATCCTAAAGAATGGCTTCAGCAATCCTTATTTACGTTATAATGTAAACAATGGAAAAAAGTGGGCTGAGTTTGAGCCAGATCGCCCTGATTGCAGCGCCAATGATGCACAACACTCTCGGTAACTTGGTGAACAGCAACCAAACAACAAGGGGGTCAAGCAAAATACATTGACGGATAGGCGAGTGTGCATACCATAGAGGTAATAGTGGATGGAGTGGCATCAGCCGTACATCGCCAAGGTAGTCATGTGAAGCATGATCATCTTCGAACTGCGCATGCGTATATCGCTTTTTTACGTAAATTTCCATATTGTGGGTGGCATAAGGATAGCAGATAGCAATGCAATGTAATGCTGTACGACTGTTCGCACTAAAAATGTAAACATGAAATTATAGTTTTACGTAATCAGTAATGAAGAACAGTACCAGGCGGGACAACACAGTTTATAAATTAAAAGTATATGACAAGTTACCTCGTACTACGTGTATATACATTATACACTTGATGAAAGTAAACAAAAGTTTCTTACCTGTGAAAAGTTAATCCTCCGCAACTGCCGAATCTGTTATTGCAGCCGAAAGCTGCACAAGCTTTCACCATAATTGAGTATTTAAAGAGAAACTGAAACAGTTCAATTCAACTCAATGCTAAGTATGTACGTTTTTGCCGCTAATACGTCGTCTGCTTCACATTTGTTCAAACCATAGAGGTAATATATATATGTATATATATTATATATGTGTATAAATATTATATATGTGTATACATATTTACTCTAAGGTTCAAGCGCTTCCACTCCATAAACTATTACCTCCATCTTCCAGACCTGTTCTTCTACGACCGTGATCATAGAGGTTATATATATGTATATATATATATATATATATATATATATATATATATATATATATATATATATATATATATATATATATATATATATATATCTTTGAGGTGTACTTGTTTATGGAAATTACTTTATTTTGCTTATATATTTTCTTAATTATATGATTCTGGATATATGTATTGATGTTTTAATGGCAGTTGTATATCGGCTATTTATTATTTCAGGAATGGATGTTCTTCTTTACACGTTTCCCAGTTGGTTTGGAGTAGTTATTTATTCTAGTCAGATTTGCCTCGTGGTAGTGTTAGTAAGGCCACGACTGGTACATGATTTGAACTTAGGGCTTGAATTATTGCTAATTCTTTGAAAGATGAACAAGTTTGTTACAAAAACAATCAGGGTTGATAGGGTGAAGTTTGCGGCAACTGGGTAATATGTGGGTTCCACTGGAGCTACTGTTTTGAGTTTCAAGTTTTGAGAGAGGATAATAGTTATTCAATATGTTTTTTTTTTGTGAATTCCGTATCCTTATGCTGGACTCTTGCAAATTTAATTTAAACACTTCCGATTATGAATTCGGCGTAAGACTCATTAGGTCATTTTCAATGTCTTTGTGATTCTGTCGGCTGTATAAGGCTGCAATTGTGATGTTATTTGTGTTTGAGGGCGTATGAATTATTGTTGATTCTCCTTTTGAATCCCATGGTTGTGTGAAGAAGTCCTTTTCTTGTTCCACATTATAGTTTCTCTTCCTGTGGTTCTGTAGATATGCTATTAAGGAAATCGGAGTATAATGTTTTCTTCAAGAACCGCCTGGATGCAGAGTGTTCAGAGTTACGTTTTTTCGTCAGAGACAAGTAAACGTGCATCCTCTATGTTTATCTACGAAAAGAAACAACACTTCAGACTAATTGCGAATATGTCTTTAATGACACCACGCAAGTTGGAAACATTATTTTAAACACGTACAACATTCAAAGCTGACTTGACTTTCGTGCGTTTCTTTCAGCCTGTGTTCATATTTTCAAAATGGCCGCTATTTTCGTATTTTCAGCATGGTATTACATATATTCCGAAATATTTTCCAGAATTTCTTCAAACTCAATACACATATAGCCCTACTACAAACAAAGCGGACTTGACGTTTATGTATATCTTTCATCTGGTTTTCACATTTCCAAAATGGCGGCCATTTTCATATTTTTTTCGTAGTATCACATACTTTAGGATATATTTTTCAGAAGTTTATTTAACTTAGTACACATATACTCCGTACAAAACTGACATTACTTTTATTTATTTCGTTGATTCGTGTGTTCAAAATTTTAAAATTACGGCCATTTTAATATTTTTAGCATTGGTTTAAAAAATCGAAGGAAATATTTCTCAGATTTTGATCAAACTTGGTGCACATATACAACATATAAAGCTGACTTCACTTTAGAGTATTTGGTTTATCATGTGTTCACAATGTCATAATAGCTAAAATTTTTTGCATAATATTACAAAATTTTGGAAATATTTTGCAGAAGTTTATTAATCTGTGTATATATATATATATATATATATATATATATATATATATATATATATATATATATATATATATATATATATATATATATATATATATACAGTACCACATAGTTGACTTCATTTTGGGTATTTCGTTCATCGTGTGTTTATATTTTTCAAACGGTGGCCATTTTTTAATTTTAGCCTAATTTTTATAAAATGTTGTACTCAATACAAATTAGGAAGCTGGCTTGACTTTTGTATAGTTTATTCATCTTGTGTTTATATTTCCATAAATGAGGTATTTTTTTAGTTTGACAAAACAAAATGTTTATCGTATTTTTGTTATTCTTGATTCGCATAACGTTATAGCAATACATTCACAACGGTAGTAATTTTTTATGCTTATAATACTTTTATTTAAATGAGAAAAACTATATATATATATATATATATATATATATATATATATATATATATATATATATATTCGAATTTCATTACACTTAGTACACATATACTACTTACCGTAGTGACGTGTGTATGTCATTGATAATGTTTTTTTTTTGTTATAAAGGTATTTTTATGTATATTTTAACATATAACATATTTGAGGAAATATTTGTCCGGAGTTTATTAATCTTGGCACGCATATTCTGCTGAGATTACTGGACTTTTGTGTATTTCGTTTATATTTTGCTAATATTTTGAAACTGAAGTCATTTTCATCTTTTTGGAAAAAAAGTTTTAAAAATTTTGTTCTCCAATTTTACGAATCTGGGTACGCTTAACTATATTTTTTATATTTCGTTTATCATATGTCTATATTAAATTTTATTTAGAATATGTGCGTAAACGATTTTATCACTCAGATTTAATTTTCACCCACTTTGAGGACAGTTATGATGGCAACTTCTTCTTGTTTTTTTGAATGTTATAATAAGTAAAACTGGTTTATGTAGCAGTAAACTTTACAAATAATTTTGTTTTCAGATCCACGCTGAAGTGTATCTCAATTTAATTTTTAACAAACGCGTGCAGATTAATAGATCTTATACTTGTGATGCTACATATATAGTGTATTTTGTATTTTTACAAACCAAAGAAAAACATATGTAGTTAACAGAAAGTTTATGTGTCTTCTAGGTTTCCAGTAATTTTCTTTCCAAGTTAATTTTTTTAATCGTATGGTATTTTCGGACCTATAAGTTACGAAACATTGGTACATTTACATTTCTACGCCGATGAGAACGTTTTCAAAGGATTATTATTTTTTTTTTTTTGCACAGCACTCTCACCTTCCATACAACCTTTGAAGAATGCTTTTGGCTTTCGATGTGCCTGTGAATGGTTTCTGCCTCTTCACTTTCAAATACTATACATTTGGTTTCGCCTCCGCTCCTATATTTTTGTGTATTTGTTTTACGCAAGGAATGGATGAGGGTGATATCGGGTATATTCACAGGAGAGTATCGCCCGTTCTGTTTCACTTTCTGTCAGGATCGACTCGGCGTTATACGACCCGCCCACACATTCCTTATTTTCGTATTTCACACGTATTCTTTTATTTACTGGGAATACGTAATATATCATTCAATATACTTTTTTTATGTCAGAACTCTTTTTATTGAAGTTGTGAGCTGAAATATTTACGTTACTTAAAAAACTAAAACAATAAACAATAACTTAAACAAAATAAAATCCCATGTATTTTTATAAATAATTTCAGTTATATGGCTACAATCTTCGCTGGCCCATAAAAACTGTTTTAAATGTTCGATAAGGAAGATGTGGCAAAATACTGCATAGAGTTTTCTTGTAAATTATTAACACGACAAGCATTTCAGAAATATTTTAATGTTCCTAAACTACCGTTATAAATTTCTAGCCCTACGGATGGCTAAAGCAGATTTTCCCACCAAGGTTCCAGTATGGTATCATTTCTGAACAGAGAAAACTCAGTTAACGTACACATGACTATATCTGTTTTATAACACTGTTGTAGAATATGTCACCGCTTGAATTCAAATTCCAAAAATTCACTGATTTAATTGTATTATGGGCATATTGCGTGTAGAGACGACGAGGCAATTGGTTTGTCAACTAAAGTAGGGCTTAGCGTCATCACGGTTAGAGGATTTTAAGGACCCACCCTAGAAAGGTAGTGTTTGTGTATGAAACAAAAAAAAATCGATGGCGTGGTAAGGGTGCCGCTGACCGGCTTCTAAGCGTGCAGTTCTTTACAATTATTCTGTTTTACCTTATGGGACTGTATTAGTACGCTGCACAGATCTAAGTATAGTGCTCGTTTATATCGTCGTGATTCTCGAAGCCAGTTGTTATTTTTCAGATGCGGTAGTCTGTACAAGCCATTTTTTGCCCTTTTTGAGTAGCCCGCAGATTATGTTCCTGATAAACGTGCCGAATTCTTAAATTCATAGCAACGTAGTTTGAAGAGTGTGCTCTTTTAGTAGACATGCAAATGCAATACGTGTTAAATAGTTTCCTAAAAAATAAAAGAATAGTCGTAACTCGCTGTAACGCATTTGAAGCGCAGGTTGGTAAGCCCCTTAATTTATGGAATCGCTGTCAGTAGGCAGAACCTTTATATGTATATATATACATACATATGCTTGTGTGTATATAGACACACACCCATAGTCGTTACAAATAATACATTAGTAATTGCGAAACACGTAACTGCGTATCAATTCAAATAATTGTTCAAAAAGTTAGCTTAAGCTATTGCTCAAGACGTTTACACACGCTTACATAAATACAAATACTAGTAACAGTACTATAATAATTATTATTACCTTTATTGTAATGCAGAAACACCAGTAGTGTAAATTTTAATGTCGGCCTTGAAGTAGATTATCTTAATGCTAGCAGCATTACTCAGGGAGCGCTGGGGTCATCCAGAGCTCATAAATGCATCTCATCTCCCTCATTGCCCACACACGACTGGGTTAAAAGAAGCGTATACCATAAATGTTGCTACAATGTTTTTTTATATTTGTATGACATATAGTTCGTATTTTATACACACAATGTGACTATTCTTTACGGCAATGAAAATTTTTAGCTTTAGTTGTTGTTGTATAATGGCACGTTTAAGTCAAACTTTGCATACAACGAGTTTTATTAAATTAAAGAAAGAATTCCCAACTGATTTACCTAAATGAAATAATTTGCACTGAATAACAGTCTCATTTAATTCATTACGGTAAGCCAGTTGGTTTTCCTTTGTAGTGTAAATCAGATTTTTGAAATTTTGGACTTTGACATGCTATTATACTTAAAAAGTACTGTGTACCGGTTCCATAAATCCGCGTTTGACGCGCGGTAACAGCGGAGTGATAGGAGCCATAGTACCACTCTCGACGATAGGCACATGGTCTCTATTCGCAGCGCGCTGAATTTGTAAAAAGTGGCATACGTAGTTTCAAGTGGGTGTTTTTTTCATAGATAACAACAATGAGAATAAGTTCGGCGGTTTCGCGTAAAAAAAGTATTCGCGTGTTACACACTGTCCGACGGATAAGTACACGGTCCTCTTAACTATAAAATCTAACACTTGTTTATGACGGTACAATACTGTCACAATTCATGTTTACGAAGCCAATAATATCTCGTACAAGTATTTCTTAGTTATCAATTCAACTAAAATTGTTGGCGAACTTCGCCTTTAAAATTTTCACACCTGGGCTCATTATACACTGACTCGACGTGCTTTGCCGTACGTCTGGAGTGTTAGTGAGATCTGTATTTGTCACGAAATACGATTAAAAATGTGTTCTTGGTGTTACCGATTTTATGACAACATGAACTTCCTCAACGACACAGTAGACTTCATTTTTTTTAGTTACAATGTTTTTTATTTCATATTTGTATCAGATACGTTTTTTTTCTTTATTTAAAACATAAATTGGAACTAAAATTTTATTTAATAGTATTTCTCTCTCATAGTTTTTGCACAATGGCTTGTCAGAGTCAAAATTCGCATGCCATGGTTTTAATGTCGACACTAAAACCAATTGACTTACAGAACTGAAAAATTCACACCGAATACCGATATTGTAGGCTACAAGGTTGCCTATATAAAAACCACAAAATGATATACTTTTGGTTTGCCTAAGAAAAAAACTATATTTATTTTTAGTATTAATATTAAGTTTCAGCATTGCTCTTTCAATAAAAAAAAATTTTGTGGTTTAATGTAGAAAACTTTGTAACCTATATCGTTATCCAGTGATCATTTTTTTTTTTCAGTTTGGTAATTCAGTTGGTTTTAGTCTCGTACTTTAAACCATGCCATGTACAGTTTTGACTCTTGACAGTAGATTAGATATACAAAAACTATGATGGATAAAAAAAACTTCATAAGAGCTCAATTATGTCCCAATTTACGTCTACGAAATCTGGTACAAATATGAAACTGAAAACATCATTATAGGTGAATGCGTGAGACATTTTGGTTAGCGCTTAAGGGCGTGGTATTGGGGAAAAACCATAAATTTATATTTGTATAATATAGTGTTAATTTTGTAGACTTTAATTAAAAGTACATTTTCCACTTATGAAAAAATTATAGCTCTGCCAGTTTCCCATAACTGCATTTCAAAATTAAACATAACGTAAAAAATCATATCCAAATATGTCACAGTCTACGGCTTGAAGCATATAAAAACCCATTATGAAATATTCTTGTATTAAAAAAATGTTGTTAAAAGTAACAAAAAATTAGCAAATTGTATAGGCCTATTCGTTTTTAATACAAAATTTTATTGTACTAACTTTTAACATACTTAAAACAGTAGATTGGGACATGTAGTTACACAATGAATTATTTCATTTCATAATGTTTATTCTTTTCAAGTCTTGTTGAAGTAAAAATGTGCATATTTTGAGTTTGAAAAACCGTTATGTGAAAACTGGTTTGAGGAAAATATACTCCCAAGTAACGTCTATAAAACCAACACAGTTTCATACAAACATAAAATTTAAATGTTTGCCCGAATGCGCTCAACACCTAGGTCTACAGAGCTGGTGAGAGGCATAATGATGACAACTGCTGTCTACCGTGCCCGTCAGTTTCTCGGTTGGACATGAGAAAACAACGTAAGTATTTACGAGTAGTATTTTCTCTCCCTGATACGGTATTTTTTCCCCCTACACAATTTTCAGATGCCTGTAATGTTCACGTAATCCCATCGCGACTATGAAACTCGTACCCATGTTGGATTAAAAATGCAGTTAACTGCGAACTCAACGTTTGCCAGATAACCGAGTCCGTTATTAAACAGGAAAGGGTGCCTTGGAATGGGTGCCTGATGTGAGAAATTATTTTCCTTGAAGTTGTGGAATTCTATGTAAGTTTTATCTTCTCTGTGAATGCTGTATACGTTTCACGTGTGCACCACGCAAAATAAATAGGGAATTCTACTCTCTTAGAAGCGGATACTGGGGATTATAAGATTACTAAACACATCCCGTGTTTTGGTACAAGGCTTCAAAGTCGAAGAGAAAGCCTTTGTGGGGTTAAAATTTCCACCGCGCCAAACATGCATCTGAATAACGCAAAAAATAATAATAGCAATGCAGCATCGTCTGCTTAAACACCGCAGCAGAATGTTTCCTTTACCTGAAAAACAACCTATTTGACTAAGGATGAAAAAAAGAGACTACAAAGCTGAATTTAACCTAAAAGTGAACGGACGAACAAATAGAATATTTACAATACTGCACACTTCATAAAAAGAGTGTATAACCGATAACCTCCATCGATTATACGTTGGCTGCTGACTAACAATTCTTAAAAGTAAGAATGGTATTATAATGTCAATTATAATGCTAAAGATGACACATATTTTGTGGGTGTAATCTCTAACCTGTGTGACTCTGTGCACAAAAAAAATAATAAATAAACATAATCTGTAAAATTTATAATAATTTTGGTTAAATTAATGTGAAGGCATCGTTTTACTCAGTATCAAATATCATAAAAAAATCATATTTTATTTGGTTTATGTTATATTACGTTTAGTTTTCATTATATTGTGTTTATGTATCATATAAAATTACAATGTATGAAGTAATTATTGTTTAATATTTCATTCTAGTTTTGCAAGTATACTTACGGAAATTATTTATTTGATACGACACAGTTAGTTTGTATGCGTAGCGATGGACGTAGAATACAGAGGAAGATATAGAAGGGTACCTATCTTCCATGTTGGCAATGATAACTAAGTTAGCAGCGCACCTAGCGGGTGTGAACCTTAACTAATATTAAGGTGGGCGATTTGAATAAACGTCAGGCCAGAATTTCAAATTTAATAACTCTAGTAACTCCTTTACTGGTACTAAATCTGGCCGGTTTTGTTATATATATATATATATATATATATATATATATTTTTTTTTTTTTTTTGTACACACACACACATTTACATATTTTAATAACATTAAAGGTTAAATAAAGATGTGGAATGGGAAATGGGTGAAATGAAACATCCAACTTGCACAAAATAACTTTATCATTGCAGTTTTACATGTATATATCAATAGTTTAACACACGTGTATACTTTCTGTTAATACTTTCGTGTAACAAAATACATACAAATAATCCCAAAATGTTGCAGTGTTGATCGAAGTGTCGGTCACAAACGAGATACGTGCGGTACACAATTTTTTTTCTCAGCATCTTCAAGTTTCGGATTTTTTATCTCTTTAATCCATTCATAAAATACATATTCATTAGCAACTGGAAAACGATGGCGGACAAAAACTTTTTCAGTGCATCCGGGCACACAACAAGGTCTCTTCTTCACCATTATGCGTGTATGTACAAGGTCTGTAGAGTACCAGGTCGTCTCATGTGAGTATTTTGAGGTCATTGGCTAGTGGAAGTGTGACGTAACCCATAGACCCAAACAACGCGGGACTTTAAAAAAATATACGTGATTTCAATGGACTTTCGAATTCGCAAATTTATTATAAAGCAACTGTAAACCGCTTACTGTTAATCAATGTAAGAGTTAAATTTTAGAAATAAACTCGTTTCCTTAGTGTAAATATAAATGTTCGGAGAAATTTATAAACTTATATAAGACGAAAGAAATTGAGTGATTCAGTTATAGGAATATAAAATAGGAAGCCGTTGGGTGAATTTGTGTGAACAGACGAAATAATTGCAGCTTTTTTGTAGTTAAATTTTTATAAAATTGTACATCTTGCTTCTCGGGCCAGCAATTCATACCTTGTTTGGTTATTGCATATTTGACAGACAACCTAAATGAGGCGATGTCTGTATTGTTTGTTGTATGTAGGCCCTACATAGTTAGAAAATGGTGTATACGAACTAAATAAATAGCATTAATATGAATAATTGTTTCTACCGAATAATATTAATTCCGTCTCTATCAAATTATTTATAGTGCTGCAAAGTTTTCACGTACTGTACAATTAACTGTGAAAAATTTACATAAGGTTGCTCATGCAGTGTGTAGTGTCTCGAAATGCAGTTTTCTAAAATTTTAAACATTGGGGTGAGTTTAAGTTTACTTATACGTTGCAGTAAAATGGAAAGTAATAACGTGCAGTTATTGTGAACAGTAGATAAAGGTACATAGTTTTTTTTTCTGAATGCTGTTTTAAAATATTCTCATTTATTTTAATGAACTTTCAATTTTCTTTGCATGAAGAAAAATTTCTACAAATATAAGAGTCTCATTTGGGAAACCAAAAGATCCAGTTTAAATAAACCGTACTAAATATGTGCAGTGTCCGGACTTGCTTTAGTCTTTTGTAAACGGTTTGAACACAAAGCAACAGTACACCGAGTTCCAGGTATTTTTCACAGAAAATCTCAAACTTCTCCTCACAAACACAATTGTTTGGATTGGTTTACATTCTGAGGTCTCTAGCACGGTCGTAGAAGAACAGGTCTGGACACTCGCCTATGTAACAATGTATTTTCTATGACCCCCTTGTTGTTTAGCTGTAGGTCGTAAAGTTACCGAGAATGTCGTACTTTTTGGCATTGTAATCCGAGCGGTCGAACTTAAACTCCACCCACTTTCTTCCATTGTTAAATTTATAAAGTAAATAAAGATTGATGGAGCCTTTTCTTAAATTTGTGAGCGAATGAAGTATTTCTTAAATTGGTAAAAATTACGTTTCGATAAATTGTTAATCTTAGTAGAAAGGAAGTGGGAGGAGTTTGAATCCGACTGCCCTAACTGAAGCGCCAATAAAACACAATATTCTCGGTAACTTGGCGAGCTACAGCCAAACAACAAGGGGGTCAAGTTTCCAGGCGAGTGTCCAGACATGTTATTCTACGACCGAGTGTCCAGACATGTTCCTCTATGGCCGTGGTCTCTAGCCTACGTCATCTAACGGAAATACCCGAACGTCCCGAACTTAAACTTGCCGCTATGAGACTACCTGGTAGTTAAGAGATCTTGGTGATTGTACGCAATTTGCAAAACAAACATTTAATACAACTGGTTAAAGTGGTATTCATGTGTTTGCAGACCTAACCAGATAAATCCACCATGCTGTTATTTACTTTACAGAGAGGAAAAAATTATAAATACAACACCAATACACCTTGGCGTCTGTGAACCTCAACTAAAATTTCTGCTACAACTCTTCCCATGAAATATTCCGCCCCATGGCGAAGGATGAACAGTTGACTGAATGGGACAAGTATCAAGAAAAGTGATATGCGACGAAGCAATTAGTATAACTGAAAATTATTTATTATATTGGAGTCCAAACTTCGTGTACCGCAGTCGTAGTAAATATTTGTTTTCTTTTTAAAGAAATATTCCCTAATCTATCTTACCTGAAAAACTATAATTATAGGGTATTGCTTAAATATTAAGGTACAGTTGTTCTCCAAATGCGTGTTTACTATTAAAAGAGTGCATGCACATGTTAGATTAAAATATATGCCTGATTTATTTTCAACATTCCTAAACATGTATACCTTTTACATTTGTTCTCAAACACACTTTATAGAATATTGCTCAATATTTAGTGCTGCACATATATTCATTCGTAAACCATGAGGTCAATTCTTGAGTTGTTGACAGATTTTCATTTTCAAAATCTCACTGCTAGATTCCAATCTCACTGCCCTGATTCTGAAAAAAAAAAAACTAAAAAAAAAACAATCACATAATCATTACGAAACGATGAAAGTGTGGGTGAAATTATAGCGAATTCCGTACTTCCGGCGTGGAACCTAGAGCACAAAAGTACACACGAAAAAACACTGGCTGTTTTCCACACACTGAACACACTCCACTGGAAATATATGACGAACGGTAAAAGATTAGACATACACAAGCACATATACATCTGGCTAACTAACCATGTATGCAAAATAATACAATTTAAGGAAAGGTAATTAATTATACCATTACTTCCAATATAAAAAAACAATTAAGTGTTATATAAGTTATGTTCAATAGGATCATGTCAATGCACCCATCCTAACCTGTAACCAAAATTCCATCTTACATGTTCCCACCGACAAAACCGATGCTCTGAATTCCCACCACCATACGCAGAAAATAGCTGCGAGGAACCATAGTCAGCCCCACCGCCTTCACATTTCCGGTAATGCAACGAGTACATAACTACTGAAGAAGAAACAAGATAGAAATACAACACTTTTAATTACTACAGTTTCCTTTACGAAAAAAATTCTAAGATGAAAATATTTTTTTCATAAATAATTCCATTTGTCAAGCGGATCGCCTGACACAAAGGGGTGGACTTAAATACACATCTACCGTTAAGAACTAAATTTCTCAACTGCATCTTTCTTTCTTATCCCAGCATCATCCCCGACGAGAAAGTGACTTCTCGTCCAGCGTAATCTTGGGGGTGATGTTACGATTTCCCAACCCGACAGCGCATCGGTGACAGAAGAATGCGGCCAGGGGAGTTTGGTAAACACAAAACCTATAAACGACCGGCGGAGCAACGCAACGCCGAGCTGCTTGAAATGCCATTATGTCGGGGAAATAATTGGGACTGTTTTGGCATGGGGAAATCGCTATTTCAGCAGGGAAGGCTCCACGCTTAACATCACAAGGGGCCAATCAAAAGGCTGGAAAAAGGTGACAAGAGGTGGGGGCGCGAAGAGTTTGTGGAGGCTACCGACGAGAGGCACGAGGAGTCTCTCTGTAGCGGTGACGGGACCAAGAGGCCCTGATTCGAGACCACCGAGGACCCAGCCAACGTGGACCTCACCTACTACGACCACGGCGTAAGGAACACTGGTAAGCATTAAGCTGCTTATTAGGGAAGGAGAGCAATCCTGACCCTTAGCTATCTTGCCTTATCTGTCTATCCTTCCTTCCAATATTCTTTTATACTGTATTTATGTATTAGTCTTCCTGGTAGTTATTAAAGAGTGTTACCTCCTACTTGATCTATTCTCTCACCGTTACTTTCCTGTCTAATTATATTTCCTTTGTTCACGAGCCATAAGCGAGAGGCCATAAACACATAAATTATAACAACGCGTTTGCAAGGTTATGTTTGCGTTAGGCAACATTGTTTATAACTTATCATCATAAGGACTTGTATCTTATTTCTTTCGTTCTGAAGAAAATTACTTTAAAAAAGCATAAAGATGCAATATAAGTTAATAATTGACGATGCTTTGCGCTCGTTGATTTGACCCAAGTGAAACGTATCCTAACCGCTAATTTTTATTAGCTTATATAAATCAAGTGTTACGTTGATTGAGCATGTTTGCGAGTATATTTTTTTTTTGTATCAGCGGCAGATACATTTAACATCAGTGAAGTGAACTATACTTATTGCGAGACGTAACTCGTGTGGAGCAAAAGTGGTTATGTCTTGCAATTTGGCACATGTCTAAAATATATCCATACAGCAGCGATTGGAAGTTCGATTTGTTTTTGTATCTGGAAATACTATACGTATATCACTATACGGCTTAGAAATATTTGTTTGTCGGAATATAAATAGTCTATTTTGATGTTTGTGTAGGTACCTGGTTAACGTGCTTGAGAACGCTTTTTTCTCGAAAATCAGCGCTCACATTTGTGACGTCACTTCCGCAATTCACTTTTAAATGCGTGGCAAGGGCCCTCAGACGGCCAAATGGAACAATGCCAGTATTATGTTCGGGCGTCAAATTGAAGCACATTATAAGTATTAATGTTTTGCTGCAAAGTTGTGATTAAATAACGCTTAGTAGATTGATATTTGTACGGGAAACTTTTTTACCCTTAAAGTGAAATAATCTGATTTTCAGTTGTACACTGCTTCGTTAGACAAGAACAACGTCTTACGGAAGACAAAACTATAGTTATATTCTCCATTTTAATAAAATAAACAGAGCCCAAACATACCAAGTTACTGTTAGCATGCCATTGTTTGTGCAAGGGTGGGTTGTATTCCTATGGTATGTTTACATATATTTTCTTTGCGAACAGTTTTGGTCTAGTACACAGTATCTCTCTGCAAATTCTGATAACATATTAAATATAAAATATTGTCTGAAGCAGTGAAAGTGAGTAAGCAAAATACGTGTAGGCACAATGGTATGGTTATAAATATTGCTATATTAAATGTGTATTGTGGTTTGAAGAAAAATATATATTACACATATGTTAAAGGAATTATAGTAGCGATATACACACACTACAGGATAAATCTTAAATATTTATTTTCTGTGTTGGCTTGAGATGAAACAAAACTAAACTGTCCAGATGCATTACCTACACACGTCTATAATAACAATGCACACTACTCTCTCAGCCCAAAGCGTTAACATATTTTAGTAATATTCAATAGTATTCTTATGATTTGTGGAATAATCTTGCTTGTTGAAGTTAATGTAAAATATTAAAGCCTCGGCAAAACTCAGTACGTCGGTAAACTGTAAGACATTAAGTACACATACCTCTGGGTATGAATTAACTGAAATTGGCAAAAATAAGTACGTGTTCAAGATGAATAGAGGCGGCACAGCAACACACGTAAAATTAGTTATTACAATTCTAAGTCATTTCATATAATGTTCAGTTAGGCACATTTCAAAGTATATAATAATTTAGTTGATACTGGGAAAATGTTAATAAAATACAGTTTGTAAAATGTTCAGACGGCTTACGAATTCTTCCACGATATCTTGAGGCTCACTAATAAATAAATTAACTATCTGGTAATAGAAAATAATTATATTGCCTATTCTCAAATGTCAGTAAGGTAAAGGCACCGATTATGAGACCCCCTCCTAATATGAGACCCCAAGGTAACTGAGCTGGTAGCTGCTGAACTCTAGTGACTCGATGGCGGACACCTTTCCTGGCGTGCGTGTCTCCGCCATTAGTCAGAGACTGTTCAGTGCGGTGTGAGAGCAGATTTTGTGTTATATGACTTCACGAGTGTTTTGCGACGCCAACTGTATTGACGTACTACAAAGTGAAGGTAAGGATAATTAATTATTAATACAAATGGTCCGATTGTCATGTATGTGGGCTATTGAAGCTGTATTTAAGTTATTGTATTGCGGTTCTTATGTATTTGTTGCACTGTGATTTGTGACGTCGATGTTTCGCTCCAATTATGAG
>PNEQ01098823.1:0-32960 GCA_003012365.1 Medauroidea extradentata | reverse complement strand
ATATATATATATATATATATATATATATATATATATATATATATATATATATATATATATATATATATATATATATATAAATTTGTTCAGTGTTTATTGCACAATCTGTAATTCTTATATTAACAAGTAGTGGAAAGGTACACATTGGCAGAAAGATAAAAAACAGGACTTTTAAAGTGCAAACATTGATGTGAATAGCCCACATCAGTATACTCACGTTTACTGTGCAGGCAGCGAGCTGTAAAATCGCATCATTAGGTGGGGCTAACCTTTGGCATTTGGAAAAGGCTGGCTACATGGCGAGTGAAAGGCATGCTCGGTGCGTGATGAAACGGAGAAGGAGAGAAGGGGTCTGGCGTCTGGCTGGCTGGCATTCTGCCAGAACTGGCAACCTCGCTAGATATCCGGGACAGCTGCGGCCTGCAGGAGGGAGTTGCCATGGCAACGAATATAATGGGCTCTTCACGTCCCCTCTTCTCCCCACCCGGTTGCCATGGAAACGGGGGCCCCAGGCGGCAGCATGCATGTTCACATAATTGCTTGGGGGCTCTTTTATTACTTCTCTTTCTCTGGCAAGTAGGGAATGGTTTTGTGAACAGGGCGTTCCAAGAGTGTTGCTGTGGCGATGGCTCATTTATCATTAAGACATGGGTATGTAACATTCCACTTTTAATTGTATTTCAGACTGTCATTTTTTTAAGCTATACACTATTCTTTTTGTTGAAGATTTTAAGTGAGGTAAATTTTCCGGTACTTAAGCAATGTATTTTACATGTTTTAATGTGATTCAATTGAATTATTTTTGGTATTTGGAAAGACATAATAAACAGAAATTAAAGTCTAAAAATAGTGTTCCTCAGTAGTGCTAATCATTTTGTACCTTATAAAAGTTTAAAACTGAGACAATTTAGTACAGTAAATTATTAATCAAAATCAGAACAAATTTTATATAACTCTGGGCACTAAAATTCCATCAAGAGGTTCGATTAATTGTGGTTAATAACGTGAAAACACTTCTAAGACTAGATTTTTGTGTTACGTGCACCAACATCTTTTAGCCACCCCTTATATAAGTTAAAGGTTAGTTTTATTTTCGCGAAGAAAAACACAAGTCGTGCTAAGAAACAGCACAATTTTGTTGTTTTGAAATAAGCCCTGCTTTTATTACTGTTTTTACGGACATAGAGAAATACATGAGACCTGAGCTGGACTTAGCCTTTCTTTTATATGCCTTGAATGCGTCCCTTTAGTATGATAAATTACTTGTCTCTAAAATTTGCTCTTGAATTTGAAATCAGTCTTTTAGAAATCGAAATATATTTGTGCATGTAGTATACACATTGTTTTTAATGTCGCAAATGGTGTAAAGGTGAAGAAATATTATTGGGTGAAGCAGGTAATTTGGTGATACTTTTAGAAACATGTATTGCTAAATTTCCTCTATCGATAGTATCGTCTAAATTGTGTCAAAAGGTACCCCGCAATGCGAGTTTTTAATGCCACAATGTCTTGCATGCTAGTAGTCTTTTCTCTGATCGTAGGAAAACATTTACAAGTTTGAGGCTTAAACACTAAATATCACCAAATAGCTTAATTCATATAAATGTAGTTCTTTGAAACTAAGATATAATTTACCTGCACAGAGGCCATTCATTGTAAAATGAACACTTTTAGGAACCAGGTAATTTTTTTCTGGTAATTAGTTCCTACCTCTACAGCAATTGTTAATATAAATTATGTAAGAAAATTTATACTAAAGTGCATGTTTTTAATCGAGCTTTATAGGAGACTATTTTAAGTGGACAATTTCTTTTATAAAAGCCTTAAAAAGTGCTCACTTGACCATAAATATCCCGAACAGTGCAGGTTCATGTTCTAATTAGCAATTTAACAAAATGATCATGTGTTACTTTACTGCAGTAGTGGAGTGTAGCAGATATGTTTGGCGAGTGCTTGCCAGTAAGCTCTTGAACTGTAATGAGGATGAAGTGGTGAGTAAGCTAAGGCCGAGGAAACACGAGTACTTCGAGAAATCATGCCAACCAATGGGGAATGTAAACCATATTCCCCATATGTGTAAACCAGGAATGAAACCCATATCCCTACTGTGGGTGGCAAGAGGTTCTGACCATGTCCCATATTACAATAGTAAAATGTAGACCAACATAATATGTTGGAAGGCAATATCAGAGAAGTTCCTGATCTCCAACCCCGAATAAATCTTGGCTGTACCTCTGGCAAGAAGTCCCTACGGGGAGTTGTTTGCATCTGTGTACATGACTGTGGCATATTTAAGCCCGGCGTAAGACGTCCCTAAACTGTCAATTGTGTTAAAGAATAATTTCATTTAGCGAACTATTTTATTAGCCTATATTATGTCACCACAACCGATTATCTTCTGTATAGAATCAGAAAAAAATGTTTATAATTCAAAGGACAGAAAATGTAACCCTCATTAAATATATATTGAACAGGATGTATTTCAAATTTTTAAACAAATTCATTTACTGTGTTAAAGGTCGATGCATTTCAAGTAATTGTGCTGTCGAAGAGTACTGTGGGATGGAGCGGTGGCGGAATGCAACAGGAGAAGATGGGAGTGTTCTGAGAACACCCACCTAGTACAACAACCCCTGATCGAGAGTCGAGCACAGCTCGATTTGGCAGGGGACTTAGTATGTTATCCATGTAGCCTGTGACCCTATAATGGACGTTAATTTCTTGGGAGGAAAGTCATAAAGTCATTCAAGAGTAACATTCTAGACTAGACTGGATTCAGACTGGAGTCAACATGAGGACAATCCTGAAACTAAGGTCTGGCAATAATTTGTATCAAAATATTCAATCTACGGTGACATGTAACCACACCAGGTAGTTACGATGACACATTTACAATGTCAATCATGTAGATATAGTGTATATTTTTAGAAAATTTATTTCCCTGAATACTTAGAAAACTAACGATATGAAAGAAACTAAAACCAAATAGGTCAAGACGTGTATTGTTTGAACATCTATCAAACAAATAAAATAATAAATGAAAGTTAATGGTTACAAAACACGAAATTATTCTGAAGTCTGTAAAACGAACGTGAGATACAGTCTTTTTCACTATTTCTTTGGACTTTATCAGTGTAAATGCATAACGCATGTAATGACTGTCATGTTCCCTCCGAAAAATTGCGTACGAGGTTCCAAATAAAAATTTATTTTGATTATGACTAGTCTATGTTACTCTGTAAGTACATTATTTACAAGTATAATGTTAGAGGATGGCCCGAAATTAAAAATTTACACTCAAGTTTTAACTTATTATTTAAGGTTTGTGAACACATTCTATTTGTAGTAAAACTATCAGATTACCATACTGACAGATACAGTAGATAAGGTCAGTAAAAATATTGCAAGAACTTTATCAGTGTCCAAGAGTTTAAACCCACAAGGCAATTAAATGAATTTCTGAATTATCTTGTATATGTTTATTTCTCTTTATAACTAGCCTACTGACACCTGTGTCTCTCGTAAATGTAGTTTGGTTTGAAATGTTTCCATTTAAAACTCTCAAATAGTAACAAAAAATTATGTTTTGGTAATGCTATGTACCTGCAATTTCTATGGTTATTGCTATGATGTTGCAGATGGTGGGCGATGGGCGGAGCGACGGCATCTGTTGGTGTTTTTTGAGATGGACTACTTCTTACATGAATATTTTACGTTACTACTTTGTGGTTGTAACAGAGTCTGCACGCTTGCTGCAAATCTGTGATACTTTAATTAACATGTTATGAAGATTGAAACACAAACATTGATTAGATATTTATACCTCCGTGCTGTTAACTGTCGAAAATTTCCGACAGCGAAGAAAGTTTAGTTTACGCTTAAGTTCTACGAATCTTAATGTCAGGTGAGAGCAATGAGACTTCGTGCGAAGAACAATTCAAACGGACCAGTGGAATCCACTATATAATGAAATGAAAACCACTGACATAACAAATTTGAATATGCAACAGGACAGGAATGATCAGTGAATCGAATTTGTATATTCTGACTTAAGATGCACAGCTCAGTGAAGGAGAAGGCAAGTGAAATTGTAACGAAGGTGGTTTTTGGAATTCTGTTTAGAGCCAAGACATTTGGCAATATTTAAAATTACCATTCAAGTAATGGACATATTACAGTTTTCTTATTTGGATCAGTTTTAAATGTTTTGCTTATAAAATAACACGACCTACAACCGTACTACGAAGAACAATATAACGATAAGTGTACTTTGTATAAAACATTCATGCAAAATAAAACTTTTGTGTGTGTAGTTAGTGTTTACTTTGTAAGAAGTTTACAATTACGAATGCCTAGTTCTACCTATATTTTAAATTATTTGAGATATTATGCAGTACCGTGCAGTTACAAACAATAATAGAAACGGAAATAGTTATTTGAATAACCTACCTTTTCCATGTTTTTATAACTACCGTAGCTACTCAAGTAGGATACAAACCATTTTTGTGTATTTATGTGTGTGTGTGTGTGTGTATACGTTCTCACAAATTACACGTGTGTATCAGTAGATCCCCCTTAGACGGCGAAAAATTTAAATTAATTTCTGTGTGCCTAGTAATAATAAAATTATATAGTTTTTAGTAAACATGGAAACTTACATGTGGTTCACGTTAATGTAAGCATTTTTGAAAGTTCTGTTCAGTTAATATTTTCAGTCAGTTTGTCACATTCTATTTCCAATGTTTGTAATGTGTTGTAAACATTGCGACTGCTGTTATTTACACAGACATGTAAAACATTCACATTCCGCAGTTGTTAGAGCTGTTATCTACTAGGTTTACTCATTAAATACATGAGTAACGAATAACAACGGTCATTAATAGTAAATAAATACCTGTGAGTTAACTAGGCCATGGTTCAGCGAGCCGACAAGTTCACTATGCAAACACTGCCGTGAGTACCCTTACATTCCCGCCGGCATTGGACGTAATGGAAAATGGAGTGCTCTAGTTAATTAATGTAGCTCCTCGGGACACGTAATGCACCAGTGTGTGAACCACGCCGTCGTTTCGCGTTAATCACTAAGACATAAGTTCATTCACACTTCAAGTGAAAGTGCATATGCTCATTAGTCAGAAAACATAATAAAATGAAAGTGCTTTTTCAGTATTAATTTAAGCTCTTAACGTAAAACTGTTGCTGAAAAAAATCATCAGTGGTGTTATGTTAGTAGCATAGGCTACGTTGAAACACGTGTCATATATGCTCCTTAACCATAGGAGTGTTAGTAATAGTTAAAATGTTTTTACTTTAATAAGTGACACGAGGACCGGAAGACAAACCAATGAATAAACGATCACAATTTTTACAAACGGATATCAGGTAGAGTTTTATGATGTATTATTTATAAATTTAGTAAAAATCTTTAAGAAATGAATGTGTTCACCCTATAATGATAAATGAATATTAAAAAAATACAAACATTCTTTGGAGATTTGAACCGACGGTTATTCACATTCAACACCGACAGCGTAACAAACAAACACCATGGTGTACACAATGCCATACATGAGTGCCAAACGGAACATTGTATTTCAATTGATTGCTAATTACTGGTAGGTATAAATTTTGTTTATCGCTCACGAATAAACTGTTTCTGTAAACTAAACATTTTAAAAGTAATGCAACATTGTTGGAAATAACACAACATAATCGAAGAATAGGCCTTACTTGCTGTACATACTAACAGAAAAGTATATCAAAACACATACTTCACGTAAAAAACGAGCAAATTAATGTTTATAGTATGCTTGCTTTGGAAATGGCATACCAAACTCATATTACATTTGTGACAAGTGATGACATTTTATTAATTACACTGTGAAACCGTAGTTTTTACATGACATATTGACTATAGTAGTAGCTGTACTAATGACATTGTGAAGTAAAAGAACAAATTCAATCTGTTACCGAATGTGTCGCCCTTAACACTTTTTCGTCGGTCAGTACTGACAGAAAACAAATTCGTCACTGATATGCCTTACAATTTATTGTATAAGTTAAAATTTTACTGATTCTAATTTAAAATGTTCATTAATTAAAAAACGTGTTAAATAAGCTATTTCTGATTTACTTTTATGAAAAATTGTATACGGCTGGAGCGTCCTACAAATGTGCTTCCTACATTTCTATCCCATCATTTTAGTCTCAGCTGCAGAAAAGAAGTGTGAAAGGTTCGTTCTGCGTCTATCCTTAAAAACGATTTTATTGCTTAATCGTTGATCTGGTGTCTCTTAGACGTTGGCTATAAAAAAAATTATTTCATGTCTACGCCAAATATGGTTCAACTTGTGGATCAGATCTGTGATACGATTACGTTTTTTTAAGGGGCCACGGTAGCATGTAGTTTATTTCTAAGTTAGTGATTTCCATCGGGAAAAATGCGGTGGTAAATAGTATAACACAGCCGGTTCTGGGAACATTTAAAACATGTTTTAAAAAATGTGATGATGGGCAGGTTTTTTAGTTTAAAAATTTTAAACACTTCGCAGGATGTTTTATGGGTGCAAGTGTGTCTTAAATCTGTGTTCGTGTAAATAACTAATGTATAGGCTGTTCACTGTAAACTGAGCACTTAGCAGAAGTCGTAATTAATTTAAAATATGTTTTATTGGGCCAATATACGTTAAGTTTTTAGTTTATCGAAACGTTTACATTGGTTTTTAGTTACATGGAAGTTTTCATATTAAGAATAGTAAACATAACTGCAAGACATTTGAAAGAATACTTTATGCAGTGCTCACTTTATCGTGAACGGCCTATATTTGATTTTGAATCACTGTGAATTTATGTAATAATTATATAAAATTTTAAAAATGTAACTTTTGTTACAAATGTGTGTTAGACATTTATGCTTTTAATTTTTTAAGTCACTCTAAATTTCAAAAATTTTAACTTTGCAAACGTTTTTCGGTCAGTTCTTTTTACAAAATTTTAATTTTATTTAAATTGAAATAATTCTATCATTTTTATAATAAAATTAATGCTTTAAAAACGCATCTGCTTATAAATTTTGAGTAACTATGAATGTTTTTATTTTGACGTTACATATGTTTTTATAGGTCTTTGACGAGCGTAGTTAAATTGTGTTTAAATTGAAAAAAAAAATCACCATTTATGTTTATAGCTTATCTACCACTATGAATATTTAAAATTATGATTCAGACGCGCATTTTTCGTTCATATCTGACGTGCATATTTGTATAAATTTAATTTCAATACGTTAAAAATCAATGTGCTGCATTTCATTAATTCAATTACAGTATTTAACATCATCATTGACCCTAACGGAATAGTGGGATTAAGCAGTTTGTATCTCAGTAGGGGTGTTGTTAATTTACAAGACAGTAAGTGCGATGTCGCACATGCTACCTTGCTGCTGGCATCTCAGCTTGGAATTGTGCACGACTTAATCATACCAAGCGTACGTATGATTCTTTACATAAAGAGAGAGACATTGTCAGAACTAACGTTAGCAGATATGAGTTTGACTTTAGGTGAATGGTATGCATTAAAATCAACTGTGATTCGTACCGCGGCCGTGGTGGCTGAATTGTCAGTCCACATCCGGGTTCGATTCCCAGCAGGGCCGGTTCATGGATTTTCGCATATGGGAATCGTACCGGACAATGCCGCTGGTTGGCGGGTTTTCTCGGGGATCTCCCGTTTCCCCCGTCCATTCTTTCCGGCGCTGCTCCATACTCACCTCTTGTCACCAGCGCTGAAGACCTAGATGTTAAACTCTGACCAAAATCTCTCACCTGTGACTAACTAGTGAACAAAAATACTGTTGGACTGCTAAAATATGTCATTGTTTTCCTTACTTTCGAGTGAGGAAGATAGAATTCCTATTTCTAAATGACGTTGACATGATTAGTAGAGGTGTTAAAGAATCTAATTGTTGAATGGTTTATAGCGGCTAAGGAAACGTATTCGGTAACGATGGGAGGGCAGTGACACACGAGATTATAGATGGCTGTAGTTTCATTGCATTCGTAAATAAACAACCTCGCACAAAATCGGAGAATGCATCCTGCTTGTATGAAGGTGGTGACTCGAAAGCCCTCCGCTTGTTGCTCGCCGCCCTCAGTCGCATTCCTGAGCCTTGCCTTCTCAGATTCGGACAATGGATCTTCTTTGTAACACAACGTTATATCAAGCCTAACCCCTGGATTTTTAAATTTAAATTCATTAATTTTTTTAAGATTCAATTTTACGTTGCAGAAACAATATGAGTGAATGGACAATAATACTTATTTTTTACTTTTAGTATATTTATTCATTTCGTTTTCGGTTTTTAATTTTGCGAAGACAAGGCTGAATTGAAAAGTATGTAACTAGAAACAGCTGACAATAACATCCAATCGTACAAAATTATCAGTGATATAATGAATCAAGTGTACAGCTGCGACAAAATTCAAACGGAAAGAAATCTAAGTCCAGGAATAGAGTTGCAACTTACGTACATGCTATGAAAAATTTTAAAAAATTCTTTAGTACTTTTATTTTTATCTATGAAAAGCAAACTAAATTTTATACTAGATTTTGATACTTAAATTGATTTTTTGTACAATGAGACACTTCTGCGAATTCAGTAATTTCAGTTTGTGAGTTTTAAATAAATATCACCAAACACATTCATAAAATTTGTAAAAGATACTTCCTTTTTCATTGCCGAACTATACGATTCTGACATTTTTCATCTAGGCCATACAAGACATGGTTTAAATAGGTCAAGCATTCTACACTTACAAAGGAAAAATGGAGATATCAAAAGGCTATAATGAAAAATAAACACAGTTTTATTAAGAAACTGTTCTAGTTAGCAACAATCAACATTTATTCGCTGTATTGGTCGTACAGTATTGCTTTCTGTTCCTGCTTTCCGCTAACCAGTTTCCGTGTTCAAGCACATCAAGGTGGCATTTTTGCTGTGTGACAAAACGATTACATGAAATACGATACCAGAGTAAGTAACTGCCACCCGAAATTGACTTGCATTAAAAATGGAAATCCACTGCGTGTTCCCACCTCCTGGTAAGGTCACCGTGTGTATGTGAGAAGGCCAGGGTGAAGGTCGGGCCAGCTACTCAACTAGCCAGACATGCCTGGTCGCCCTTTCGGCCCGACGAAGAATGGAGGAGGTGACGGTGAGATGAGTGTGGAGCAGCGACGGAATGAGGAAGGCTGGGGAAACGGGAGTTTCCCGAGAAAATCCACCGGCCAATGGCAACGTCCCCCACGTTTCCCATATGCGAAAATTCCGGGACCGAACCCGCAGGGGATTGAACCAGGATCGTCTTGGTGGGAGGCGAGAGGTCTGACCACTCGACCACGGCGGTACCTTTACACGGAAATTAACTTGCAGGAGTGAAAACAAATTTATGAACAATAAAGATAAAATGCATTTTCTCTCGCACATTTTACGTTCGAGGCACGGAAACGGGGATGGCTATAAGTCGAATATAACACGTCCGTCAAACACCTCATCGCCTCTAGGCGCTGAGGACTAAATTAGCGTGCAGTGTTTTCATAGAAACAGTTTTTCTATAGTACTTCAAGCGAAGACCCTACCATTTTATTTGTGAAAAGTATGTAATCAAGTCCAATACAGGATTCTATGATTTTGTTTTCCGATTATGGTTGATATTTTCTCTGCTACAGCAACGTGAAAAAGTAAGTTTGAGCACTTAGGAGCTTGGAAATCATGTTTTTAATTTGCGGACGGCATTTTTAAAATCATAGGAACTCAGTTTGAAGTGTGTCTTCTTTTTGTAGATAAACACGTTGGAAACATTGTTAATAGTTAAATAAAGGAAAAATACTTTCCGTACTATGCTATGGCATGGCTCACGTGCCAGGTCTATTGCGCTTGAAACACACTGCAGCAAGTTACAAGTAATCATATTCGGAAGAAACTATTACGTTTGTACGTCTATGAAAGGTAAACACATTTCAAACAATGTTTCTATCAGTTTAAAAATTAGGATCGCTTACTGGAAACGCGATTTTCAAGACTCTCAAAATGGTTAAAAACAGCTTTTTTTAACTGCCGTCACTAGTAAACTCCTACCAGATTAAAAAAAAAACAATAATAGATATAAACGGTGGAATTCGAACTACAAGTATCGCAAATAAAATAATAATAATAATAATAATAATAATAGTAATAATATCGTCTTTATTTGGCGCTGTTAAGACATACTTGCCTTCTCTTACACTGAACCGTTCAACTATCTACTACAAACACTGTTCATAGCTAATAATTCTGAAAATTACAAATTTAACAGTATGTACTAAAATATATGTAGGGGAATACTGTCACCGCTTTAAAGTCCCATGGAAAATGAATAATAGTCAAGCTCTGCCCGCCAGTTGCGGGGTTTGCTTGTAGAGGCGATAATACGTTACATACGCCGACCGACGTCACTCTTAACACTCCGTCGGTTTTGTGCCTCACATACACCAACTCAACATACCTAGATAATAACCTTAAGTGTAAACAAGTACCATGAACTGATATTGCTGCATCCCTGCTCTGAACTGTTGTCTAGCAGTAGAAGCAATCCTGGTAACCGGAAAGAGTGGACTGGCGAAGATCGTCCCGACAATTGAGGCGAGGGGGATGGGTCCCCTCAGAAGGAAAGTGTCATCCAAACCAAAAGGGGGCAGTTATTTAAGTTCTGAAAGGACGAAAGCAGGTATACGACTGTGTGCGAGAACCGACTCTTTTAGTAGTATAAAGAAATGCGAGGGACTCAAAGAAGTTTTTGTCATAGTTGGCTCGGGTTGCGTACGATTGTGAACTCGAACAAAAGATCCTTCGTACTTCGTACCTGCCCGAGGGCGGGGGAACGGGTGGGCTAGTGAAAGGCATCTCAGTCAGGCAGGAGGAGGTCTTTTGTGTGGCATCAGCAGGGTTACCAGACATTGAGAATAAAAAAAAAGACATTCATCTCACAAAAGGAGAACATTTCTCTAAAAAAGGAGGATAGTGAACATTTTTCTTCTAATCCTTAAATAAACAATGAAAAGGACATATTTTCATGTAAATAACCAATATTTACTAAAGAAAACATATTTTCATGTAAATAACAAAGCGCAAACATACTATATCAAAGAACACAACATAACTTTGTGTGTGAACAACCGAGTGCATAGGTACAGATCGTATAAAATAACGCATATTTTAACAACTCATGTCAGTATATGTGTATAGGCCATTCACGATAAAGTGAGCACTGCCTAAAGTTTCCTTTCAGTCGTTTTGCAGCTATCTGTACTATTTTTAATATTACTACTTCCACGTAACTAAAAACCAGTGTAAAAGCTTCAACTCTCTCAAAAGTTAACATATATTGGCCAAATAAAATATATTTTTAATTAATTACAAGTTCTGCTGAGTGCTTAGTTTATAGCGAACAGCATATATATGTGTGTGCCAGTAACTCTCTGAGGAATGAGTACGCAGTCGTGTAGTAACAGAAACGGGGAATATTTCATGTAGGTAATTGCTCGTACAATTAAAACAACGGACATTTTTGAGCATCAAGAAAAATCCTACCGGACGAAAAAAAAAAAAAAAAAAAAAAAACATTATGAAAAGGACAACATGGTCCTCATACTGTCGGGCATCTGGTAAAACCAGGCTTGAGGAATTTTGGACAGTCGTAATATTTGGTGGGTAGAAGGAGCTTGAAGCTGTTTGACAATAATCATCCACCATGGTTTTCTTCTACTACGATACCATCCACGTCTCGTCTTTGTGGAGACATCGACTACCTGCTCGGGTGAAAACTGGTGCATGGTATTTCGCAGGTACTCATGTGATCAGCGTGAAGCCGCGGCCTTGTGCTGAGCTGATCATGGGTTGGACTCCGAGTGGTAGTGGTCAAACTCCTGCTTAGGAGAAAGCTTACAGGGTGAGTCCTTGGGTTACTGGCCTGGCCTGCCTAGTAATTATACGCAGTAGGACTCGTTCACGAAGCTGTTTCGCAGAGAATGGACTGACCTCGTCCTCAGCAAGGTGGTCCTCTGTGATTCAACTCACAGAGTGTTCCGTTGTATGGTGAGCTGGTCATTACTAACCTTCCACTGCGTTTGGAAGGAGCTTGTCTACTTCTGTTGGGTGCATACAACTGCTCCCATCTTGCTATATGGAGATCTGGATTTTGTGGAATGGTGAGCCCTGCCACAATTCGTCTGGGACATACCAGGTAGGGTGGCGCACCTGTACGTAATAAGAATTGACTTCACTACCCCTGTTACAATTGTGCAGGGAGGGGTGAGCGCTGCTGAGATGTGTGGGACCAAGGATCCTGAAATCATACAGACACCTACTATATCACATTTAGAAATGAATGTTTGTTATAATTAGGGAAATGAAAAATTCTTGAGTTCAATAACCTACATTGTTACTCTGAAAAAAAGAGTATAGTTGCAGGTACCATACTTGTGTTAAAATAGGGACAATGAAACAGTTTGGTTGTTGGTACTACTCTGGATAGTTCCTTCAACAATCTGTTTTGTAGAAGAAACAAAGAGCCTTGTTGCTTTTACAAACCAGATGATAACTACTACAGAACAGATTGTTGAAGGAACTGTCCAGAGTAGTGCCAACAACCAAACTGTTCTGGTGTCCCTATTTTAACAAAAGTATGGTACCTACTACTATACTCTTTTTTCAGCGTAGAATCCAGTGTAGGCCTACTGTACTCATATACTCGAGCACATACCGTTTGTCTCATAGGAACTGTAGACAACGAATGAATATACGAGGCTCAAGTATGTATAGGGCAGTGGCATCTAACATGCAGGTCACTGAACTCACAGAGTTTTCCTTTACTTAGTTATATATAAAAACGTACCAATTTCACCTTATTATTTGGCGCCAGGCAAGAATTCACTGGCTTATATTCACCTGAACACATCCTGCAATACAGGATAATAGACGATTTAGAGTTGGCCTTGTATCAACTGTTAAGATGTTCTTCAGGCACGCCTCACAAACTGCCTGCCAACAGCAGAAGTTGTAGTCCAATCTGCTGTCTGGTAATAACGCCAAATGTGTGGTTCCCTAGTTATACTAGAGACGCTGTAATTTCGCGGGTTCAACGACGTATTGGCTACACTTTACAGTCATGTGCACTCCCTTGCAACTTTAATAATAGTCGCATTGTAGTTGTAAAAATAACCCGGAGATGTCGCTAGTTTCACTTGAGTTTCTGCTGTGAAGTTGTACGAGCGCTAGTGTTGTAGTGAAGCAACTTCATCGAATGAAAGCTTATATACACAAATATTGTTTTAAAAAAAATTCTTTAGATTATAACTATCCCTGCGATAATAAATGTTTTCTTTATTTTCTATGACATATTTTTTCTGGAATACTGTTATATAATAATTTTCAAACTTTGACTAGTATTTGTGTTGACCTTGCATCCCATGTCTTTGTTTGAATTTGGATTACGGCGGTTGAAACGCGTAGTGTTCAAATATTTAAGTTTTTTTTTGCAATGTGGATTTAACTTTTGGTATGATGTGTGTTGTACGAATATTCCAAAATATGCCGAAAAACACGCACTGGTCTAGATGCTGCGTTTCATTACGTAGAAATAACAGGATTGTTAATACTGAAGCATTTTAGAGTTGAGATTACCGAACATTTCCTAAAAACCTGTTCTCAGTCGGCATATTTTACTTTTAAAACAAAATTAAATTAACTGTTCGTGATCTGCTTACTTCCATTCCAATTTGAGGTTTAAACTTTACATTCACTGTGTTGGCTTGAATCACACGTTAGATAAATCGTAGTGATAAATAGATCGGTACATTTAGTAAGTTCGATATACTTGCGTATTCGATATGATCGATATATAGTCTTTGACGTTTCGATGAAAAATGGCGACTAGAGATTCTGCTGTGAATTCATAGAGGCAGCACTGTTGCCAGATGTTCTTGTTCTCAACTAGAAATGCTTGTGTACCGGTCTTCATTAGTTACATCGTCGTTGGTCATGTGTGTACTATGTCCTCAGTTTCTTGTTCATCGTGTGCTGCATCAGTGAGTGGCAGTTGAACATTGAGGGGCTTACATTTATAGTGGTGGAAGTCAGTTTAAAGAGCTTTCTCGAAAACAATTATTTGTAATCACATGCAAAATGCAGTATATTCTTGCAATACTCGCATGGTATTTAGAGATTCACTTCAGTGTAAAATATTTGTTACAGGAAATTATTTTGAAATATTTACGTAATATGAATTAGCGGCACTACTAAATATTTGTGACTTACGGCACTACGGATCTCAGACCCTGATAAGACGATTTTCCGCGGGAGTGCGAGAGCGTTTTTATGCAGGTTGCTTCATAGTTGCAATAATAGTGACCCAGTTGCGAAAGTAATAATCGTGTACTGCAGATTTAATTCTAACTTATTCTCAAATAAATTAACGAATTTTCCGGGTCTCTAGTTAAAGTCTGTCTCGGTTAACGTGAGTCAATTTTGACAGTTGTGAAAGCAATCTATGAGTACAGTCTGCATTGTTTGTTACACTGCTAAGCAAAGTTTACTGCACGCACGGTGGAATGTGCATCTCAAGTACATTTTAGAACAAAATTGTCGATTGAAAATGCGGCAATCTTGTATGACTCTAAAATAAATGTGACCTCAGAAGTACGAAAATTTACTTCAGTTATACGAAGCAGAGTATAGTCTGTTTCACGAAATAATTCAATTTTTTGACAGTTCTGAAGACTATCATGTGTTCAGATTTCTACAGAAAAATGCATTTTTTTTTTTTCAAATTACCATGTACTGTACAGTTTGAGAGCCAGACGAGTGTATTTGTGAAAAAATTACTTATGAGAGAGGAAAACGCTGCCTATTCCATGACAGCAGTTGTAAAAAGCTCTGCCAACACAACTGTCAAAATGGAATTATTACATGATACTGACTGCATATCGAGTGAATTCGTTAACGTAAGATTATACCGGCTGTTTTAAATTCAAATCCTTTGTTTTATAGTGGGGTTTCAGCAGCTTAGCAGCATTCGCTCGCAGTGCCGCAAATATATCAGATTATTAAGGCCGTGATATATTATTACTACTTTTTGGCGGGGTTAATTTTTTAAACCTAAACGAGAGTAGGTATCAAAAACCTGTTTGGCAGACTTGTTGAAGTTGGTCAATTCAATATTGGTTGATTTTTTTAAACACACTAAATAGTATGGTTTTAACATATTATGTAACTAACGAAATTCTTGGTAATTCAACTGTTTTAGTCGTAACCGTATAATTTCTTGTTTTAGAAAAAGTTCGTTATTACGGCAAATACCATTTCAAACAAAGCTACCTGACATATTTTTGATATCCGCTCTCATTTAAGCTTAAAGAAAAAAATTGTCGCAAAAACAGCATAAACAAAGGTCTTAAACAAACCCATTGCAAGAATCGCTCAAAGATAACATATCGCCAAAGTTAGCCTCGCCACGATAATATTCTTAGTTATCGGCGGTAAACATAGGGTGGACGCTCCTTCATACTTCGTACGAGAAAGCTTCCACACCCCTCCCCCACATATCTCATAACTCTTCCCTCCCCCCACCACCCCTCCCCTGTGGGGGAGGCAGTGTTGGAAAATACCTCGCGGCGAGTGCGTGACGAGGACACATGGTCTCTGACCTTGCAGGGTCATTGACCTTCTGCGTGTTTGTGCGAGTATCGTGCTCGCTGTGTCTCACGTTGACGTCAATGTTGCCAGATTGACCAGACATAAACTCTGCCACTGGACGCTGAGAAATATGGCATTCTCCTGAACTAAAACGTGTCCATAGCCATACTGACAGGACGAAAGACGGAATGTAATCGTGGGAATCTTTTAGGCCAACGTATCCTTCAAAACATTGTAACTTTCTGCATCTTGTTATGAATGGTCCCTATTTTAACAGAAGTATGGTACCTACAATTATACTCTTTTTTTCAGTGTTGTTGACTGTTAGTTTATGATATTGCCGCTGGCGCGCTGATTTACAGTGGTCGGGCATGAAGAAAATAATGGCATTATAGATGTTCACTTGTTTGGAAGCCAGATCGTGGTGGCTTTAGGTTGTAGAAAATGCACATTTAAATTAATCATTATTTCTTCATTAGTACGTAAAGGAAGAAAAATATACAGAATCATTCGTTTTTGTAACACTTTGCACGTGTTTCAACAAACCGTGTCTGTTTCCCTATGTTCGTACGCAAACATCCGACCTCCCGACAAGCAGCGCACCAGCGACAATAACATCATTCAGTAGAGATGATGGTTTATCGCGGGAAAACTTGACTGTCTGCTGTGTTTCAACGCACGTCCAGCTTACCAGAAGACTACTGGCTTCCGCTTGTAAGTGCAGCTGTTTCCCTATTTGACTGAGCCAATATGAATCCTGCTATTGTAATATTTGTCTGCAGATAGCCATGTTTAGAGACCTGAAATTTTTTAGGCGCAAATTGGAGTTCCAGCAAGTATAGGTCTGTATCACGTTCATGATTGGCTGTTGACTTACTCGACACTTGCTGGAAGTAGCTGAGCCAATAATATAACTGTAGCTGTATACAGGCCCATTTCACTGTCAGCGAGCAGCTAATAAACAACTGCTGTCTGCTGGAATACATATATATCCTTGGAAGCTAACCTACAGGGCAGTGACTCGCGAATTTTTCCAGACTCTAGCTATGTTATGACAGACGTACATCATCCAGTCATAGAATAAATAGTAATACAGACGAGAAATTACGTGGCGGTCCGTTTGATACCGGAGAACTTCACCGCTTATTGGCTGCCCGAGGTTGTTGGTATAGGCGGTTCGGGATAAAATGAGCACTAAAAAAAGCCCTGCTAAATTTTTATTCTCAGACAATTCGTATATTTCCGCGCGTAACGGCTAACGATGGGACATGTCTATCCTCTCTGGACACGTCACTTGATGTTTACGCGTGTAAGATAAATTGTGCAGTCAGTAGATACCTATACAGTTCGGGGAAAAAAAAGTTTATTAATTAAATGAAACACAATTATGTCAATTTCGTTTGATTTAGTTTTGGTAATGTTTAGCTAAATGGCAAAATGCACGGAACTACATTTCTCAATTTCGCTGCCAACCGTACAAGCTGTAATGTAACTATGGTTAATGTTGAACTATATGCGGTAACTGCTAGTGATGTTTTTCAAAGTTTAAATTTCTAGATCTCACTTTATCTTGAACGACCTACACCAGCCCCGTGTATGTTTGGCTCCGCCTTGTTACGGCAGGTTTCCTACTGGCTAACAGATCACCTGCTTTAGACTGATTGGCGGCCATGTTCCTGGCCAGCGAAGTCACTTTGCTGGCGTGTGTGACCGAGTTCCCAGGCCTGCCGACTTTTTCACTTCTGTATCCTTAAATATTCTGTGACCCAGTCATATGTGTTGCAATAAATAAACTACAACGTTTTTGAGGGGTATGTTGGCACAAAACATTTTCGCGATATACCATCATCTGTAAATATCAGACATCAAGGTGTTCAAACAATATACTATGGAAAATAGGACAGTGTCCAGACTTGAGCTTCTGCGACCGTGATCACGTGTGGCCTTGCGCATCGTCGCGTTCTCGAAAAACAGTCACAACTGACCATCTTTATTTGAGGTGAATGTGTAAGTGAGTGAGATATTTTGGTCATCGTTTAAGGTTCTTATCTAGGGAGGCTGCGTCAGTGTGTGTGAGGCACAGATTCGATAACGCGCTAAGGGCGTCGTCGGCCGGCGTATATACCGCAGTATCGTCTCAAAGCGCCTGCCACGCAACTGGCCTGCGGACCTTCACTATTAATAACTTTCCTATGGGACTTTAAGCGGTGACCATGTCATTTTATCTGTAGGAACTATCGTTTAAAGTCTAACGCATGCTTCTGTCATTGGGATTTTTCAAATCCGGCTAGTATAATACTAGATACGGCAGTCTGAAAAGGCAGTTTTTAGACATTTTGAGGGCCCTCAAAATAATATTTCTAATAAGCTATACTAATTTTTAAACTCATAGAAGCGTTTTTTGAAGTGCGCGTTATTTTCGTAGACATGCACGTGTAATGCGCGTTTAGTAATTTCCTCAAAAAATGATTAATCGCAACGCGCTGCATGACGTTTTCAGCGCAGGTAGACAGGACCCTTAACATCGAGGTCTTCAGCGCTGGTGAGGGGTGACGTGAGGTGAGTATGGAGCAGCGCCGGAATGAAAGGCGGGGAAACAGAAGATTCCCGAGAAAACCCGCCGACCAACGGCATCGTCCGGCACGATTTTCACATGCGAAAATCCGGGGACCGACCCCAAAGAGAAACGAACCCGGATCGCCTTGGTAAGAGGCGAATGGTCTGACAATTCGGCCACCGCGGCCCCACATAAAGTGAAGTTACATAATTGTTTATATATCACGTTTCCATGTCGATTTCAAATCGATTTAGGGTCCGCGGTGGTCGAATGGTTAGATCATTCGCCTTCCATCGAAGCGATCCGGGTTCAATGCCCTGCGAGGTCGGGTCCCGGATTTTCGCATGTGGGAATCGTGCCGGACGATACCGTCGGTCGGTGGGTTTTCTCGGGGATCTCCCGTTTCCACCACCCTTTCATTCCGACGTTGCTCCATATTCGCCTCACGTCACGCCTCACCAGCGCTGAAGACCTCGATGTTAAGCGCTGACCAAAATCTCTCACTCACTCACTCACTCACTCACTCACTCACTCACTCACTCACTCACCCACTCAGATCGCGCTTAACATTTCGAAAATGGCTGTATATCGTGTCGAAATGAGTCGGGTATAAAATAACATGTGAAAGTGTGTCGTATTGAAAACGTATAGGAAGTTAATAAACACAGTCTGCAATTATATTTTCAACCTACAATTTCTCTGTTGACAGGTGCGTGTTTACTGTTGTAAAATGTAATATTTATGTGAGAAAAAATGCGTTCCTTTTTGTCGTGTAGTTGTTTCTTGCTTCCCTTTTACAGACCGAGCAAAAATATGATTTTATGAAAAACATACATTCACATTCGCCAACACATATTATTTCAATTTCCAATGTACTTGCCCAAAGTTTTAGTATAATATTTAAGCTTAAAAAATTAATAATTTAAACAAGCATTTAGTATGTGTTTTAAAATTACTTGCTAACATGAAATATTAACCGTGTTATCAGAATAAAAAGAGAAAGGGGGAGAAAAAGGCCATGCCTTATGCTACTAGCCAAAATATTTCTATTTCCTAATGTGTACTCACGAGAGTTTATCAACGTGCTAGTGTGAAATTATATCTGATTTTCATAAAAATTAGAGAGAGGTATGGTGAAATTTATATTTTCTATTGATAAATCTCGAGACACGCCTACGGCAGGCCGTGGTTAGGTTATAACCGTCGTCATATTGTTTGGAGAACAAAACAGTAGTTATATAATGATTATCGCAGAACAGGGGATATCAACTACCCACGCTAGGAGGCTGCAAGTAATTAGTGACCATGCAAAGGGATAACATATTTGCCCACACAACAGACGGTCTTTGGACGAACGTGAACTGCCGCCAGCCACCTGCTATGCGCTTGTAATTAACTCCAGGTATGTGGCCCAGCAGGCACTCTGGCGAACATAATTCACAATCCCCATCTTCTCTTCTATCACGGTGAGCGAGCGAAACGAACCCAACTGTGCGGGAACAAGAAGGCATTTTTAATCATTTCTCCTACCTGGTGGTCTTTTTTAACGAGTTTCCGTACCCGGGGTAAAATTGGAGGGTCTGATGCCATAGTAAACCAAGTATACTTTCTTCGAAGTTTTGAAAAATAATTTTAAATACTTACATGGACTCTTGAACGCCAATAGTCGTATACATAATGTATTTTTATTACATTTTTGATCGTGTATACTTAGTCATATTTGTATCTAATTTAGGGTAAAAGAAAACAATTTCCACGTTTTAGGAAGAAACAGTGGACTTGGCTCACTATGGCATCAGAGCCTACAGTTGATCCCACCGGGCGTACCAGTGTGCTACATGCCTCATCCCTAGAGCCCACGATTTCTGGTGAAAAGAATTCTGCAACAAATTGTTTCAAAGCCTCATGTGCTCATACGCAGCTCTGCTTCACGGCCAGTGATTGGCTGTTTTTAACTCTCAGCGTCTAGGGTTCCCCCCGCAAATCACAGACGTGTGGTGTCGCAGTAACCTTGTTCCTGTTGGCACAGTCAAATGAGCCACGCCTACGTTAAGCCAATAACCATGAAGCAAAGTTGCAGATGTGCACGTAAGGCATTGAAACAAACTGTTGCAGAATTCTTTTCACCAAAAATCGTGGGCTTTACGTCATCCCACTGTCTTCACTTTCTAACATCTATCATGAGGGGAGAGGGTGGTGCGGTTATTAAACCAACAGCTTGGGAGCGGGAGTAAGTGCAGCATTTGTATAAACATTTGCCGCACATGGCGACTCTAAGCTTTATGCGCGGACTGGAGCTATGAACGTATCATGTAATAACTACTAAGCGGCAAGGGTATATTAACTCTCGGGTTGCCGATTAGATTTCTGTTTCAGCTGTCAGTGACACGTCATTGTGCTTTCCGCTCCGATCACGACGAACTGCGTTGACTATCTGCAACCAATGGCGCCCATCATATAGTGTATTTGCGGAGCCGGGGGGGGGGAGATCATAATATATGTTTATGTCAATAGGAACGGACATAACCAGTTTATAAATTTGTAGCCACCGGCGTTCGACACACGGAACCGCTTTGATTACGAAACTTATCAAACTTCAAATAGTTGTATTAAAAAACAAACTAAACACATTGTGGAACATCTGTTGGGGGGGGGGGGGCCTCAGGTCCCGCCCTGCCCCGCCCCCCCTCTTATGGGCACCCTTGTCTGCTACCATTATTGTACTATTGTTATTGTACTTTTTCCCTTCTTGTTACATTCATCTGCTCTCGTATATCTCAGCCATGAGTTCTAACTCCGTCTAAGATAATTTACATATTTTGCTTGCTGTATGTGCGGGTAGCAGTATGGCTTGTGTATCTTCAAAGGTTAAATTATCTTAATGTTCACAATTAAAAACACGAAAATATTAATTTGGTGCGCTCGAGAGACGTCTCACGAGCGTGCGTCTACCGCCCGTTCTGCTTCATGCTCACATTCTGTACTCTCTTTCTCCGGGAAACTACAGCTGTTCAAGTTATACAATGATAACCAAGACGTCGTGGCTCAAGACGCGCAGTTCCCGGACCAACCCTCGTCTAGCGGGCTCAGCTGAACAGGTCAGGTGAAGCACTCCTCCGTGGCTTCCTACTCTATCCCCATTAGCGTTTACCTACGGCTGCACTGGCCAGTAAACCCCCGCCTAAACTCCCTTGGCCAATCACAGGCCAGCTCGCAGACAATGGCCGCCACCGGTCGCTGTCTCCCACGACCCGTTTATTATTTTCATTTTTATTCCTCGTGGTAATATTTACCTATCAATCGCACCATATAACATCCCAATACCAAATACACATATACAAGTACAGCATTCATTCCTGCGAAGTCTAATTTTTGAAATTGTATTTGAAAATTAGGGTAACTTAACTACTATTCCTATTACATTGACTTTTTTTACCGTTACTGGGTGAGTTGAGATGGTTTTACGGCCCTTTAACAACGATGTCTTAAGCGCGCGCTCTACAGCAATTTTCATCATCATTATTTTATTTTGTATTTGTACCAGATATTTTTTTTTCTTGTTTTAGACATAAAATATGACTAAATTTGGCTCTTACGAATTTTTTTTATCTCTCATAGTTTTCGCGTAATGGCTTGTTAAAGTCATATTTTGCATGTTTCCGTTTTAAGGACTACACTAAAACCAACTGATATACCAAACTCAAAAAAATCGCAGTGGATAAAGACATTGCGGGCTACAATGACATGCTCATAAAATTAAAGAATAAACACTATTTGTATTTTTAAAAAAAATATTGAAATTTTTAAATTTTTATTTTCAGCTTGCTACGGAGTTTGCAGTGATTTCGCAAATATTTTTTTTATTGCTACCTAATTCTCATATAAAAATTTCGCTGCACAGTTTTGACGCTTATATGTTATAATTTGTAGCTGAATTTTTTTGTAGAATTATACTGAACGGTTTTTTAGATTTCATTACCCAAAGTACCACGTATTTCGTCGTGAAAATAAGCAAAAAAGAAGGAAATTATTATTATTTTTTATTTTTTGCTGGCGAATGGTACATTATTTTAAAAAACACGTCCACAGTATTGTGCATTGTGTGATTGCACATTGACTCAAATTTTTTCAAAACTTTTGGTTAAAAATATTTGAGTTATCGGCACCAGTCTGAAAAAAAAAACTCGGGAACAAGCCCTTAAGGCCATGAGCTTTAGTTTATTTCAAAAAATTGCAAATAAAACAAATAATTTTAACCAAACACTTTGAAAAAAATTTGAGACTGCGTACAGTCATACGATACACAATTTTGCCAGAGCGTTTTTTTAATAATGTACCGTTTGCTAGTAAAAAATTATTTTGCTCCGTTTTGGCTTATTTTGAAAACAAATTAGGCCTATGTGATATTTCAGGGGCAAAAAATCTAAAAATCCGTTTGGTGTTTTGCAACAGAAAAATTCAGATACAAACGATGATATGTAAGTGTTAAAATTGTAACAATAAATTTTTGACATATATGTTAATTTACGTTAAAAAATACTTTCGAAACCCCTGCAAAACTAAAGCACGAGGCCTTAAGAGCCGATAAAGGTGATGTGAGGTGGAGGGACAACACATCACTCATGCCCAAGCGTGGATTCGAACCCAGGACCTCTCGCACATTAAACAGGTGCGTAACCGACCAGCTACGGGACCGACCCACTAGTGACTTGCCACAGCAGATCATTCTAGCAAGTACTTTATCGATTGTATTTTTATACTTTTTACATGTCATCCATACACAATTACTAATTATTCTAATGAGCGCGCCGTCAGTTCGCCAATCGTTGCCGCCCGTTGTGTCACTCGAGTACACCTAGACACAGGCGTTGACAGGGCCAGCAACTATAATGATTCACATTTTGAAAAACTGCTGATATAAATATTATAGTAAAATAAATAAATACTTGCATATTCTGCGTGTGTCCAGTTCGTGAAGAGAAGATAGTAGCTTTCTTTTGGAGCACAGAAAAGGGGAAGGTGATAAATCAAACTTAACACGTCCGTCAAACACCTCATCGGCGTAGGGACCCTGGTTTGTCGCGAAAATAATGTTGCCCCACTTTGTTTCAGTGCCTTACGTACACATCTGCAATTCTGCTTCATCATTAATGGCAGCGTGTCTATGTGAAGAGCCGTATATCATTTGTTTGAGCCAATTACAATAAAGTCTCTGCAACACCTCGCGGCTGTGATTTGCCGGTAGAATCCCAAGACTCGAGAGAGTTAAAATATCCAATCACTGACCACGAAGCAGAACTGCAGATGTGCACGTAAGGCACTGAAACAAAGTGGGGAAAAATTCTTTTCGCGAAAAACCAGGGTCCCTAGAATCATCGCTTCTAGGCGCGGGACTAAACTAGCGCACAGTGTTTCCCTAGAATGTGTTTTTAAATGGGACTTCAAGCGATGAACCCATTGTTTTATTTGTGGAAAGTTTGTGGTAATGTCCAATGCAGGTTTCTATGGCTTAGTTTTACGATTACGATAGATATTTTATCAGATACAGCAACGTGAAAAAGCCATTATTTGCACTTTTGAGGGGCTTGGGAATCATGTTTTTAAGGGCTTGTTCTCGAATTTTTTTCAGACTGGTGCCAATAACTCAAACATTTTTTAATCAAAAGTTTTGAAAAAATTTGAGTCAATGTGCAATCACATAATGCACAATACTGTGGGCGCGTTTCTTAAAATAATGTACCATTCGCCAGAAAAAAAATAATTTCCTTTCATTTGTGCTTATTTTCACGACGAAAAACGTGGTACTTTGGGTAATGAAATCTATAAAACCATTCTGTATAATTCTACAAAAAAATTCAGCTACAAATTATAACATATAAGTGTCAAAACTGTGCAGCGAAATTTTGATATGAGTATTAGGTAGCAATAAAAAATATTTTCGAAATAACTGCAAAACTCGGTAATAAGGTCTAAGCGGGCGTCATTTTTTAAACCATAGGGATACAGTTTGAAGTGTGTCTTCTTTTCGTAGGTAAGCGCGCTGGAAACATATGTAACAGTTACACAAGAAAATATACTTTCCGTACCACGCCACAGCAAATCTCACGCGTCCGGTCCAACTCTTAAGAATTAGAAAATCTAGCGCTTGAGCAGTTCTGTAGCATGGTACGGAGTATTTTTTTTTTTCTTGTATAACTATTAACAGTGTTTCAAAACATGATTTCCTAGCTCCTGTAAAGTGCTAACAATGACTTTTTCACGTTGCTGTAGCTGAGAAAATATCGACCGTAATTGGAAAAATCACAGAAACCTGCTTTGGGCATTACCTAATACTTTGCACAAATAAAATTAACAGGGACATTGCTTGAAGTCCCAAAAACGGTTTCGGCGTAAATACTGCACGCTATACTCTGTCCACTCTAAAGTTGCAGCAGAAATAATAATTGCTAACGAAATAAATCAAAGCAATTTGATTATATTTTAATTCCTCACATTGTGAGTTTGTCGTAACACAGTTACCGTGTATTTTTGCAATATTTCAAATTAAATTTATGCTGTGCAAACATTTTATTACTTGAATAGCTGCAACCTTAGAGTGGATGGAGTATAGTTTAGTTCTCCGCGCCTAGAGGCGATGAGGTGTTTGACGGACGTGTTATATTCGACTTATAGTCATCCCCGTTTCCGTGCCTCAAACGTAAAAAAAAAAAAAAAAAGAGCTGGGGTCCAGTAAGTCTTAGCATCAAGATCTTCAGCGCTGGTGAGGGGTGACATGATGTGTTGAGCAGCGCCGGAATTGGGAGATCTTCGAGAAAATCCGTCGATCAGCGGCATCGTCCACACGCAATATCCGGTTACCGACCCTGCCGAGAATCGAACCCGGATTGACTTGGTGGGCGGCCAGTTCGCGTCCTGCGTGAGAAGAATTACGGAGTGATTGCCAGACTTGTCTGGTTGTAAGTATTTTTTGACATGCTCCGTTACGATGCAGATGTCTGTCAAATAAAAATACAGAGAACTGCCTCACACATGTTCCCAGGCCCCGTGAGTATTTGCCTAAAGACGGGAACAGATTCCAGTTCCCGAAACTTCGTTTTTCCGTTCGTGTATGGAAAGCTACTGTGTTTTGTTTCGTATCATCGTTGTGTCGTATTTTTTGTGGTCCATATATTTTATCTGTTTGTCCTTTTGCAAAGTAGGCCTCAAACATGTTTTATCTGCCTATTGGATGGTGAACCGGTTATTTCTTTTTTATGGCTGTTCATGCTTTATTTAATCCGATTACATTTGTGGAATTTTATGTTTTGAATGTCTCCTGTTGAGTAAAGCATACTCCGCTTATTTATGCTTTCCTATCGTCTGTAATTTCTTGTTATGACAGACACCTGCATCGTAATAGAGTTTGTCCCAAAAACTACATCCAGTGATGGACTCGCATTGTACAGCATTTTCAAAATTATTGTCGAGCCTGCTATGAGTGTGCGAGTTTTCCTGTAAGTAGCTGCAGTAGAGCACGAGTTATAAATACAGTTTTTTTTGCGTATGCTGTTCTAAAGTACCCAAAAATACATACATGAAGTGGACGTTCTTTTCATAAATCAGTACACTGGCCACACTTAAACTAGTTTCTCAAAATGAGCGCATTTCTAACTCACTGCAACACTGTTCTACAGCCTGGTAGGCGAACCCCTTAATTTATCAATAAGAAGGAAATAAACAGAATTATTTACGTAATGAGTTTTAGTAAATTCATGTACGAAATTAAAAATACTCTAAAAATAGTTGTGTGCTACGTATTATCTCGGAGTACTAAGTTTGGTGTCATTCTGAATGGTGTGCAGAATGCATATTTGATGAAGAGTTGGATATCTGCAGTATTATTTCACAGGCATACAGTTTGTCTGTTTTTTAATGTTTCAGCACAACTTATTTTAAATACAAAACTGACTGGAAGATTCTATATTCACACTAGTTCAGGTATTTTATTCGCAATATGTACATTTTGGTTCTGTAGAGAGTATAGGCACATAATACATTAAATCAAGTGTCATACCTAGAGATGATGGTATATCGCGAAAATGTTTTGTGCCAACATAGCCTTGAAAACACTGACACAACGTAGCTGTCTATAGACCAATAACGTGCATCAAATAATAAAATAGCGGTATTCTTATTGGCTTAGTCAAATAGGGCAGTAGCTTCGCGTACAAGGAAAAGCTAGTAATCTTTTGATAAGCTGAACGTACGTTGAAGCCTAGCAAATAGTCAAGTTTTCCCGCGATAAACCATCATCTCTAGTCATACCTCATTTTTAAAAATTTTTTTAATGTGATTATGCTGAAGTTAGCTCAGCGACTGGTGGCTGTGGGTGAGTGGTGGTAGCCATTGTGCATCAAGTCGCCATTTTGTATGACGTACCGGCAGCCATCTTGAATCAATCCGCCACCATATCGGATTAATATGTCGTCATCGTGGATCAATACGAGGCCATAATGGACCTGACCTTTGACCTTAACATATGAGTTTGCCATTTGACTTTTTATCCTTCGCCTTTAACCTTAAACATTTTAACTTTCACATGTTACTAGGATCATGATGTCTGAACTTTTACACGGAACTTTGACCTCGACTTGACCTTTGACGTTCACATTTACCTTGACTTTTGACATTGACATCCATATTGTGTTAAGCCAACTTTTTTTTACCTACTGCTTTTAGTTTGTCATTCGTTTACATCACCTGGAAGCCACCATCTTTGTATTGGCACCTCGGATGTTCTCAGCCGCCATTTTGGGACAGGCACTTCGGGCATGCTCAACCACCGTTGGCAAACTTCGGCTTAACCATCACGTTGGTACTGGAAGTCGCTGTCAGGGCCGCTGCTAATTGATTCTCGAGTTGGCAGCCAGGGGTATTGCACTCGTTCGATTAATCGAGACAAATTTGAATGACAAAGGTCAAGATCAAAGCACATGTCAAGGATTAAATGTCAATGACAAAAGTCGAAGGACAAGGCCAAATGCGAAATGTCAAAGTCAAGGCCAAATGTCAAGGACAAAGGTAAAGATAAATGGTTAAGGTCATGGGTCAAATTCAGTATGGCTGCGGATTGATCTAATATGGCTGAATATTGCTCCAATATTGTCACTGTGACTTCGTCTAAGATAGTGGCTTGATCCACACTGGCCACCGCCACTCTCACCCAGCCTCCAGCTGCTGTGCTAAGTTCGACATAATCATGATATATTGAACTTATTCCGCGTGGCACTATAATCCTGTTTGGAATCGTTAATCGTTTTCCTTGAAAACATTCAGTAGCTGCCATCTTGATAGAATCACATTCGCCATAGTGTCTGAAGGTGTGTCATGGTGACAACCCATGAATATTGTGTTTTTCTATAAAGGTAGTGTTGTTTCTATTATATCGTTACTAGGAGGGGTGTTTCCTCGAAAAATATTTGAATATGTTTCTTTGGTACCTATGTGTCATATTTTTGCTTGGTAATGTATGCTTGCCACTAAGATCTCTTATGTCCTTAATGCGGTCTCTACCTGGCACTTGTGCCGAGCGTGGTGACGCAGCAGTGACACGTCGGATTCGCATTTGGAACGACCCGTGTTCGATTCTCGCTCACGGAATAGTATTAATTTTGTATGTGTCACTACTCACTTAATTTCTCTTATAGACAATATTTAGCACTTTAGCATACGCAGTATTCCCGTAGCGGCACGAAAAAACCACAAAGCTCATTATTTGGCGTCATGCCAGAAGGGCGTATCAACGATATGTTGCATATAGCTGATACGCCCTTCTGGCATCGCGCCCTCGATGGCAGCATACACCCCTATAATACCAACGGACTTAAACGAAATGAAATAATTTACACTGTTATTATATGTCACTGGCTATATTCTAAGCTATAAAACAACAAAACTAATAATTTTTGTTTTTTAAAAATTTGCTGAAAATGAGACAAAAATTTGTATTTTTAGAAGTAAAAAATAATGTACAAAAATATGTATTTCCTCTTTTGATAACCTTAAGCATACAGCCCATGATATATAACTTCAGTTTAAATTATTTCATTTCAGTATATTCGTTTGTTTTCGTTAGACGTATGCTGCCGTAACATGTACATTTTAACTTTGACGGGCCGTTGTGGTAATACTATTCATGCAAAAATGTGTCCATAGGAGGACTATGTAGTCACTTGTAATACAAATATATTACTACTTCGTACAAATATTATAGTTTGATTTTTTCACACATGAACATCCTTAAGACCTGCCTACGTCGCTTATCTTATGCTAAGCGTTGCAGCGTGTTAAGGGCGTTCACGAGGCAAACATTCATAATGTTATATTTGCACAGCATAGTGTTCGTCTTATAGACATAACTTGTGACTACATAACCCTCGTAGTTTTCCCATAGCGAAATATCATTGGTTCCATCCGGGTAGAGACATTTTGCACTCCAAGTGTTTGTGTAAGAGGCAATATTATACATGCACGTAAATCGGTTACAATATGTCATCGCCTCTAGGCGGGAGACACTCAACTGGAGTGCAACCTTCTCGTTGTCTGCTTGCCTCCATCAGACTTTGAACGGCAGTCTTATCACTTCATGAATTAATGAGATAGATAAGCGAATGACAGAAATGGTGTACGAGGTCGCGGCGGTGAAGAGGTCGGACAAACCGCCTCCCACCACGATGATACGAGTTCCCGCATGATCGCACCCGGGTATTTTGTCGTTGGCGAGGGCATAACACCTAGTAAATAACAAATTCTGCAAACCACGAGCAGGTGGATCACTACAAACCCTAGATAGGCTGTGTTTGTGAGAGTGAGGCAGGAGCGGTAAGGTTGCCGTTGACCAACGTATGTAGTGCATTATCACTTTCCCTATGGGACTTTAAGCGGTGACAACATTATTTTGTCTGTAGCCAGCATAGTTCAAAGTCAAATGCTTGTTTCTATAGTCGTGTTTTCAGAATCTGGTTGTTATTTTTGCAGATACGGCAGTCCGAAAAAAAAAAAACATTTTTGACCATTTGAGGGGTGCGAAAATTATGTTTCTAATAAATAGGGATAGGCATGTTTCGCCAGTTCGAAGACCAACATGATAGAATCCATTATCCTGTGTATACCGAAGCTATATCATTTTTTCATTACCTGCTACTCATTCAGACAGCAGACAATGAACGAATAGACCGGGCTTGAGTATGTATAGGACATTGGATTCTAGCATGCAGGTTATTGAACTAGCGAATGTTTCCTAGCCCTACTAATAAACATGTCGAATTTTTACAACTATAGCGACATAGTTTGAAGTGTGTGTTCTTTTAGTAACTATACAAATATAATGTGCTTAAAATAGTTTCGTAAAAAAATACCCATAACTCACTGCAACACATTTCTAGCTCAGGTAGGGGTGGTCCTTAATTACAGTAGAACAGTTCAGAAACATGTGAACACTTTTCTTGCAATAACTTTTAAACACATATGTGTTGTACTGCCTACACATATAAATTGATATTTTAAAAATTGACAGTTAAAATTTTCATCTCTTTTGGGAGGAGCACACGTGCCGCTAGCCCCCCCCCCCATGGGTGCAGCAATTGCTTCTCGGCGGGAGTGATAGTTATTTATCGCGCCTTTAAAACGTGGCGGACGTTGTTTTTTCATCTACGTATTTTATATTTATGTCTTTTAGAATGGCATCATATTACAGTTACTCTTGCATAATTACAAGCACCAAAATAAAAAAAAAAGTGAGGAGACAAAATCTACCAACGTTTAGGTTCATAAAAAAAACACAGTACGTACTTAATCTAGTAAATATGTGCATGCATTTAAAGATATTCGTACAAAGATAGTTGATTTTGACTACACGATGTAACATTAATATTATTTTTCCAGACTCGTCAGTTTCTCCATCGTTTACATTCCGTCAATTCTCTATTGTAGAGCTGGGCTTCACATCATCCCTCAGAGCTTTGTAGATGCCAGAAGTCTTGCAAGTCTGGACACTCAGATATCCTCCACATACACTGTTTATTTAAATGTTCTGTAACAGAGTTTTCTTGATTAAAAATGACGGTTAAAATAAAATTTTGCTAGAAACGCAAAATGAAGAAATTAACATCCCGTCACTTAATCATTCTTATGAATACTATGCACGAAAAGAAAAACATTTGAAATACCGTAGGGTAGTTAGATGGCCACGGCATTACTCATGGAAATGTTATTATGTTATTGCAATTAATATGTTGTCCAAATAACGAAAACTTACCCATTTTTACAAGTAACGGGGGGGAGTTGGCTGCTGACAGTTTCCGCATAGACGAACCTTTAAGTAACACAATAGAACTGAAGAATGCCAAAAAGTCTGGCATTTCGTGAAATTAACGATTTTAAACATTAACATGTCAAAATAATTGGGGACCTGATTCCAAACGATGTAAACTTCAAAATTTTAAGATTAGCAAAGAAATATAATTTCTTTACTTTGTGCATTTGTTTCTATCTTAAATATGATACTAACCACAGTATTTTTTTTATTAAGAACATATTTAAGATAGATATAAACGCACACAAAAAATGTATAGCTTTATACTGCTATTTCATACATTTTGCAGTTAGCATAGTTTCGTATTCAAGTCCCCAATATATAGTAAAACCTTACTGAATTTATCGTTTTTTACTATACTTTCATTAGATTACAACCGTTTCTGTAACCTCACAAGCAAAAATCGAATTTTACAACACTGTACATGTCACATACGGAGTGAACCAACTCCCCCCTCCGCCCTCCACACGCCCGTGTCAGCAGCGACCACCGCGCTGCATTCCCAACTGCTCCAACGTGTTTTTGCTGGCTAGGCTCATGTTGCTGCAAACATCCGGGCAGCCCTGCAACCCTTCCCCCCTCCCCCCTCTCCATAACTTCTTGTGAAGCATGATGACTAGGCAATGTCATCCACACCCGGCCCGGTACGTGGCAGCTGCCTGCGAGTGAAGGTAACCAACTTGTTTCCGACCGTGTGCTGGAGGTTAGAGGTCTGTACACTAATTTGCATTCCACGTAACATTTCCGTTATTTTAAGTATTTTGTCAACACACGATACAAACACTGATTTATTTGCCGTTAAAAGGATATTTTGTATAAAAGTAGCAACGCCATCTATTGATACAACTTCACTTTCCGGTATTTACTGGGGATACGGGAGGGCGAAGTGCCTTCATAACCTCACACCTTCTACCAAGGCGGTGTTTGGTTATGTATTCTAAAAATCAAACCAAACAAAGGATAACAAAGCAAAGCAAAGCAAATATTCCCGAAACACTATTAGAATTTTCATCACTTCACTAATAAAGAAACCTGGACCTTCTTCTGTTACAGTAGCTACGTATTTTTAATGTATGTGATTGTTGAGAGTGAGTGAGTGAGAGATTTAAGTCAGAGCTTAATATCGAGGACTTTAGCACTGGTAAGCGGTGTCATGAGGTGAGTATGGAGCAGCGTCGGAATGAGTGGGTGGAGGAAACGGGAGATCCCCGAGAAAACCCGCCGACCAGCGGCATCGTCCGGCACGATTCCCACGTGCAAAAAACCGGGGATCGACCCCGCCGGGAGTCGAACCCAGGTCGCTTTGGTGGGAGGTGAAGGGTCTGAATATATACAGATTGACGTAGCCCGTGTCACTGCTCTTCACTGTAAATTATTTCATTTCTATAAGTTAGTTGGTATTCCTTTTTTGTATTAAACCGTTTTATACAAATTTGGTTTCGACCTGCCACTATACAAAAACTATGAAAGCTAGACAATTTTCATGACTGTAAAACATAGTCTCAACATATCCCTATAATACAAACAGCATCTCGTACAAATACAAAATTTATTAAATCAGTCAAAATTTTGCAGGGAGCAGAGAGACCCTTCCTTCCGTAACGCTCTAACGAGCCTCGCTTTGTAAGAATACGCATCTTGGACAGAATTGTTTTTTTTTTTCTGAGTAACTCGTGTGTGCCAAATACGAACAGAAAAACTGTTGCCTATAGGTATAATGGTAGTGGGCGAAACTCTGTATTGTACGCAGGGCGACAAAGAAGCACAGCATCTTTCATTCGTTATTGTAGCGAAACACCTGCTTCCACAGATCAGCTGCCGTCACCACCCTTGCCTTTACCTGGCAGGGCCAGCTGTATGTGTGACAATACGCCAAGCTCCATGCTTCTATACAAACCTGCTCGCACCTGCTACACCATCCGTACAGGTGTGAGGCAGTCGGTACACAGCTGCCAGAGAGTGAGTGTGGTTCACCATTGCAACGTGGACACGCGAGTATCGTGTACAGTGTATTTACAGTGCGGAAAAATATAATATCCCTAACAGCACGGCAACGTTGCCTGCACGTTGCCTGCACGTTACACTGTAACATTGTGACGTTGCTACAACGTGCTGTGATGTGCCAGAGATGTGCAGAATAGGTGCAGGCAACGTGCCAATGTCTCGTGCAGGCAACGTTGCAATGTGACGTTGCCAGCACATTAATAGCACACATCCTGCACGTTGCTACAACGTGCTGTGATGTGCCAGAAATGTGCAGAATAGGTGCCGGCAACGTGCCAACGTCTCGTGCAGGCAACGTTGCAATGTGACGTTGCCAGCACATT
>PNEQ01098822.1:15857-33162 GCA_003012365.1 Medauroidea extradentata | reverse complement strand
CCATATACCCGCCATTGCGAGTTACCGACGAAATTCAGCCTTTCCAACTGCTCGCGAGCAGTTGGTAAGTTCCTACCGGACTCGTGACGTCAAACGACCCCCGTTTTAAACTTAGAATACCAAACAGTCGTTTGGAACCGACTATCGCTCAGTAACAACTTTTTTCGTAGGAAACAGAAACTCAGAATAAGCCCCCTGACTTCGCCCAGCTATCCACGGCCGACATCTTCATCTAACGCAACGTCCTTCGTAGACTTCGTACCTACTCCCACCACGACGAGTCCTCTTCCACCTACCAACCAGGGTTGGCAAGGAGGGGGAATGCAGGCTGCCTCGGGCGCCGAGTTAGAAGGAGCGCTGGTGGTGCCAAAAATTTATACTTGGAATTGAATTTTAAATGAGTGTAAAAATATACAATTTCTACCAATATTTAGATTTTTACTGGTTTTTTTTTTTTTACCTTTATTAACCTTGAACACCATATAATATTTTAAATACAGTATTTATAATTAGAATGTAAACTTAAAACACTGCTAATGGTAGCTAGTAAGAACAGGTTTGATGTATTTCTACTAACCTTTTATACTATCTTTTACGCGAGTGCAAAACAACGTATGCAAGATACGTTTATTACTGTTGGGTTGATTGGACTGATGGAAAAAAGGGTAGGGAAAGGAGAGAAGGGGAGGGGGCCAATCACAATTTTTGCTCCAGGCGAAGGAAAGCCTAGATCCGTCCCTGTCTGTAAAACGGTTATTTATCCTCCGGTTAGTAAACACGCTTAAAACTTCCGCGTATTCATTATTAATCTAGAGGTCACAGAGAAGGTAACCGTGATATTTTGGCTTCAGGTCATGTTTCCTTTGTGTCTGGGTATACATTTTAACTTGGGTTCACTTTTACCGTATGGGGAAGTTTCGTCAAATATTGCCGTCTCGCACCATGGCACCACTGTCGTAGTTTATGTACCCAAGCTAAAACTAGGAGTATACTGTATACATTCTATTCACGTTATTGTTTGAATTATAGTTGATCAGAAGCTCCTTATAGAACAGTGAAAAAAAAAAAAAAAAAACAATAAAGCCCAGCAAGGATCGGGTCACATCACATGCTACGAGATATGGGGTGAAACTGCTTAAGCATTTGAGCAATGAACTAATAAATACACTGACTGTTGTTGTTTGTTTCACTATCGTAGTTTTACATTCTGGGTTCTCTTAAATTGTTAGTGTATTTCCATTTCACTGTAACTTTGGGGATTCTGGTATGATTAGAGACCCCTGTTTTTCGCGAAAAGAATTTTGCCCCAGTTTGTTTCAGTGCCTTACGTGCACATCTGCATTTATGCTTCATGGTTATTGGCAGCGAGTCTGTGTGACGAGCCGTTATTCATTTGACTGAGCCAATTACGTTCCTGCAACACCACACATCTGTGATTTTCCGGTAGAATCCCAAGGCTTGTGGGAGTTAAAATATCCCATCAGTGACCACAAAGCAGAACTGCAGATGTGTACAAGATATTGAAACGAAGGAACGTTTGTTATTCGTCAGTAAACACTTACATCGTGTAAAATAAGAGCCGTTTAATTATATAAGGCCCAGCACAAAACAGTGTTTTGGATTACATTTTAGTATCAACATCTTGTGTAATTTTTCACTTTTTCTACTAACGAGAATATATCCGAAGGTCGGTGATACATATGTCATCGTAGTTTAGGCTGCGGGCCATTCTGCTCACGAAACTTTCTAGTTCAATTTAATTTTTTTTATATATTAGCGCCGTGCTAACGCTTTCAACATGGACTTAAAGTCTTAAGTAAAATCACTTGGGATGCAGATTTATTGCGGGAAACGTTGACAGTTTAATTTAATATCCTTATGAGTAACTTACTCATTTCTGACGTTCTATTTTTGTTGATACGTTCATTTGACATATCGAATACAAACCCTGGTGCGCCAATAAAATACGTATGTGATTAGTTCGAGCCACTTGAACCACAGAATATTTAAGAATACAGAAGTGAAATAGCCGGTAGTCAAGCGAATTCAGTCACACACGCCAGTAAAATGGCTTCACTGGCCAGCAACATGGCGGAAAGACCTACTGCCAATCAGCGTGAGGCAGTAGCTCTGCTAGTCGGCAGCCAGGCCAATAGGAAACCTGCCGTAGCATGCAGGAGCCAAACAGACACGGGGCTCACGGGGCTGGCATCAACAGCACTGGAGGTTCAAAAAAGGGGGGGGGGGGCGGTCCGTCCCGGGTACCAATCCTTAGGGGGTGCCACTTTGTCAACAGGAAAAAAAATATTGAAAACAAGCAAACAAGATAAAATGTTTTCCCTCAAAATCGTTAAGCTATTACTTACCTTTTACTATTTAAAATTTCGTATCAGTACATTAGATTACAACACAATAGAACGCAAGCAAAAAAATCTATAGGCAATGAGCCAACCTAGTTTTTTAAATGTGTTGGTCATGGGGTGTTGTCTTTGTCAGAGGCGAGCAAGGTGCGGCGCAGCGGCTCCGCCTTCAAGCTGAAGGAACCTTCCCCCTCCCCCTTCGGCTCATCACGAACTTTATGACTTACTTCCCGTTATTGCCAGATGTTGAGAAAAAAACACAAACGCCAACACCGCATTGCAAAGGGCAGTTTAGAAGGGGGATTTGGTTTGGTCAAGATCTCTCTGCACGCTACTGCAATAGCTAAAATTTTCACAGTAACTCCGTGGCAAAAGTGATGTTTTCGGGCTTCGGCTTCATTATGGTTTACCATTGAATTTTCACAAGTGCTGTCTTTTCTGTGCTTTCCAGCATCGGAAAAAGGTAATAATTTTGTATCCTACTCAAGTTAAAAACGTTCAGTGAATATGCATGTGCTTAAGGAAGGGTGCCGTCTGGTTACCTTCGAAAACTGTTGCAGCTAGTTGAGATTTGGGAAAAAATACTGTTCGTTATGTAACTACAAAACGTGTGTCCAATAAGTTATGTTTAGCTAGTAAAAGAAAGCGTACTTCAGACGATGCCCGGAGTTAAATTTTTAGTCATTCTGCCGAACAGAATACATTTTTTTCGAGTCCCTCAATGTTCCCCAAAACGGCTATTACACACAGTGCGTACGTCATAAATACTAACAAAATTGATACGCCACTAAACGTGAAGCAATTAGCTTGCTTTAAAACTTAATCTTCATTATTAAACAAAAAAATTCAAACCTTAAAATGTGAACAAAACAAGCCTAAATAAGATATTTAATAATATTCTATGTTCTAAATTTGCTTAGGTTATTTTAAGTCAATGCTTTCCAGGTAACATAACAGTCATGTAGCAAAATTTTCTACGAGTTTGGTAAACTATCCAGGAAGTTTGTAAATTAGAAATATGGGGTTACACAGTTAAACTTCACTTTGCACAAATCTCTGTTAAAAAAGTTTATAAATTTTATGTCCACTGATCGTAAAAATAAATCAATTTAAATTATGGAAACATATGTAGCAAATACCAAATTAAGATAGCATAACAAAATTTTGATAACAACTGGAATATTTTAAGCCGTAAAAGGTTAAGCCTACATTTATTTTTAAAAAATGTATTGCAAAACTGTATGTGTATGATAAATCAAATATTTTTTGGGTTATTAATTTCTTTAACCATTAACTTTCTTTTTTTTTTTTTTACAAAAACGCATTGTATCTTATACTACGTATTACAAAAAAAGTTTGTGTGCCAGTGGTATCAAAAATAGGCATTTAGCCGAACAAGAACCAACTACAAGTAATCATTTTGTATTACTGTGGCTGGGCCTCCAGTATGAAACATCAATCCTAAAGCTTTGTTTGTACCATGTGCAAATTATTCGTTAAATCTTCATTAATTTAGGACTGTAGCATCTTGTGCGATATTTTTGGGACTCTGGAAAGTATTTATACATTTTTCTCTGCATCAACACATCGCTGGGAGATTCTGTTGGAAGTTGCAGGAACTTCAGTTAAAAGACTGTATGAGAAAGGTGGAGTGCTCATCATGATGCTGTCAAAAACATGCTCACTCATGTTGATGAAATTGTCAAAGCTATCGAAGCACTCTGTAGACCCGAAGAAAATATTGAGACGAGAGGTTCAGCTCAAGTCTTGTTACCTGCAACATGTGATATATCTTTTATAAGTTACCTTTACTTTTGCAACAAAGTATTGGACGAGGTTAATAGGACACAGAAGTGCCTTCGAACATCTGGAATTGGGTTGGACAAATGTGTAATCAAAATTAAAGCACTGAAAATTGTTTTGGAGGACAGTCGAACTGACATGGTGGAGAACGCGCTCTTGTATGCGGCTGATATGTGCGACAAAATGGAAGTTTCCATAGAAAGAAAAGGGAGAAGAAAGTTCAAAAAAATTATACCAGGAGAGAAAGCTGCTGGTGTAGGCCTAGCTCTGAAAGCAGAGCTAAACAGAGCAATGTTTGAATGTGTAGATCATTTTCACTCAGAATCAGAGACACATTCAAAATCTCTACAGAAAGTTTTGTCAGTGTTTGCTGTTGTTCAGATGGACAATTTGACTACCGCATCGAAAGAAGATATTGAGTCATCACTTGTTAACCTCACACAAACATTTTATGAATTCTCAACAGAAGAAACGGTTACCGAAATTTTCAGATTTAGGAGGCATCTACAAGCAGCCGATGTTTCAAAAGAAAAATACACAGACTGGACTGCTTTGAAGTTTTATCAGTTCATTATCGATTTGGACTTTTTAGATTCTGTGCCAAACTTATCATTAGCATTAAGGTTTTTCTTGGCTGCATGTGTCTCAGTAGCTTCTTGTGAACTAAGTTTTTCAAAACTTAAGCTAATAAAAAACTATCTTTGTTCTACAATGACTCAGACAAGATAATAAAGCCTCGCTCTGTTGTCAATCGAACGTGATGTAGCGAAAAAAAAAAGTTTGAAGATGTTATCAATAAGTTCGCGGAAGTAAAGGCCCGTAAAAATGTTTTAAATATTTTTGAAGGTTGTTTGTAATAATGTTTTGGGCGAAATGTGTGTTTGTAAGGAGTGAGTACTGAGTAATACTAGTTTCTGTGTTTCGTAAAACATTATTTGAACAATTTTTCAAGGTACTGTTTGTAATACTGTTTACAGTGTAATGTGAATTTGTGATAGTGTTTTGAAATTTGAAAAACATTATTTCAATATTTCTCCAAGGTGTTGTTTATACTATAGTGTTTGAGGTGTAATGTATGTTAGTAACTGTGTCTGAAAAAATGGAATATTTTTTCATTGTGTATTTTTTTTGTAATAGTGATTACAGCAGTATAATTCATTTGTAAAGTGTTTCGTAAAATATTGTTTTACAATTTTTTCAAGGTATTTAAGGTGTACCATGAATTATTAAAAGTGGTCAGTAAAAGTATTTTATATTATGCAAAGTGTTAGTAATGGCATTTTAGGTGTAATGTGTGTGTGGAGCAGTTTTTTTTTTTTTTCGTAAAAATAATATAATAATAAGTAGTAAGTTACTTTCATGAAAATACATAACTATTTACTAATGTAAATTATCAAAATAAAGGGGGGGGGTGTCACAATAAAGCTCGCCCCAGGTACCAAACAACCTTGGTACACCACTGATCAACAGTCTCGGGCAGCCAATAAGCGGCGAAGTTCGCCAATAACAAACGAATTGCCACGTCATTTTACTTCTGTATTACTATTTAGTCTGTGCCTAAACTATGCTACGTAACCATCATACCGTACAGTCACACAAGACTCAGGACATTACACTGTTTTGAAAAATCCGTTGTCAATAAATTAATATTCGCGCGATTTTTTCACCAGATAGAATAAATGCAGCTGCTTAAATTTTCTTACACTTCCTTCTAACTGCTTCGGTCTATATTAAACTAAATTATTTTGTGTCCTGAATAAAGTTTGCTATAATATGAGTTGACCGACATTAATTTACGGGCGTTTAAATTTTATTGCAAATATTTTACTGTATTTTCTGAATTGCATGAGATTCATAAAATAAAGTAAAAATTTATATTGCAGGGCACTATAATATAAACGTTTTGTTGGTCGAAAACAGCAGCAACATTATATAAGAATCGTTATTCGCTTACAAAAATTCTCATCGTGAACAGTTGGCAGTACTGTCATACCCCGGTTTCGTACTATCCGTAGTCGCCGTTTGACGCTTTACACTAATAAACGTGGTATTATTAGATTTATACAAATTGTATTTCCAAAATCAATGTTTGTACTGCAACCGCATACATACTTTTCAGTCTAATGATTTAAAAAATTGGAAGTGTGTCGCTTGTGGTTAAATTTTTATTTTCACGATTTTCCTCTTACCTAAGCATCGAAAAGATAGGTAATGGCACGATAAGACTTCAGGACAGTCATGTGTGATTTCGGTGTTATCAACGGTTGTCGCCAAATAACCTCGTTAAAAGAATACGATAAGAAAATCAAGGGTGGCGTGCTACTTTTCAGAAAATGTTGAGTTGAAAGAAAGCTCACACAGTAAAAAAAATCCGCATTTTAGCAGAAAAAAGCTTCTAAGCTAATGTCATTGTATTTATCAATGAAGACACTACAACAATAATGCCGCAGATCATTAAAGTGTTCTAATTTGTTTTCAAATATTTGTGAAAACTAATAAGTAAAATAATTATGAGCAGGGTGTATGATGTGAAACAAAATAAAATTCGGCAGCCTATCAATTTTTAAAAAATCACTTTATACTTTCACAAATATATGCTTGAGAAATTGTTGCCACAAAAAAAACTATTCTTATAGAACGTACTGGAAAGTAATTGTAAATGTACAGAAATTGTAAATAAACACAACTTATTTGTATGTATTCAAAACATTTAAATAGATAGACATATTGAATATTTCGCATTTCCTGTACGCGTTATCATTATTGTTTACAGCCTTAAAAAATGTATCAGTAACCAGTTTCTAAATATTTTTGTAAAAGTAAAACATTTCTTTTTACTGTGAACTATTAACTTTATTTACAATGCCATCAAACGTCGACACGACTTCATGTTGGCGTAGTTGTTAGAACGTGAAATAACACAAATGTTTGTCTCTGTTGGGACGTAATTGGAACGTGGGCCTAGACACAGCACGTCAACACTCAGCTATTTCGTGTGTACGAGGTGACTTGGCTGTTATGTGTGTGTCATGTGATACAGATTTGGCAACCGTTGTAATCCAAACAATGGACACGCTTCTTTTCGGCGTTGTGTTACGATAGCAAACTGCGCGTGTGGCAACACTTAAACAAGGAAGAATGCGACATTCCCTAATGCTCGCCTCAATTGAAAGCGCACAAGTCAAATACTGTAGCTATTTGCTCATGTGTGTGTATTTTATTGAGTTTATGCGCGTGCTTACGTGCGTGCCCTCCAACGTCCATGCTGGCTTTAAAGCCATGATTCGTCCTTTCTACTGTTTTGCTGGAATTAATTTTTAAATCCTAAATGACAGCAGATACCGAAAAACAGTTTCACAGTTCTGTTATAAACAGTGACAAATATGTTAACTAATTTTTTTAAACACAAATTACACAGTTCTGTTAATAACAGTGTTTAATATGTTAACGAATTATTTTATACACAAAATACTCAATGATTTCAGCTCACTATGCAGTGAAGTTAATTCTCATTAATGAACCAATTGGCCAAATCTATATACTTTTTGTCAAGAAAAAATTAGACTGCATATCAAAAGCAATTTTTAACAAAACTGTGCAACTGTTTTTCGATACGTGCTTTCTTTTAGGAATAAAAAAATGTTATCGTGATAACAGTAGAAATAATGGATTATGGCCTTAATAACAAAAAAAATGCAACCAGTTTGGCCTCCTTGGTCTAAATGATTAAAGCCCTCATTCGAAGACATCACGTAACTATACAGGTTAATGATAATTTATATTTACCATCTCTATCAGCTTAATAATGTTTTAAGTGGTTGCAAGAAGGGACACCTGATTTTCTCGAAAATAATTTCACTCCAGCTGATTTCAGTGCCTTTTTTACACACCTGCAGTTCTGCTTCATGTTCAGCAGTTGGAAGTTTTAACTCTGCCACGTCTTAGGATTCTACTCGCAAACCACAGACATGTGGTGCCGCAGTAATATTGCTCTGAGTGCTGCAGTCAAATTACAGACATCTATGCCCAAAGACACTGCACGTAGCTGTAGATAGGGTCAGGAAAAATAATTTTGCCTCAGTTTGTTTCAATGACTTACGTGCAGATCTGCAGCCGTGCTTCATTGTCATCGTCAGCGTGTATTTGTGATTTGACTGTTCCAACCACAGTAAGGTTACTGCAGCGACACACGTCTATTATTTGAGGGTTGAATCCCAAGACACGCGAGACTCAAAACATCCAATCACAGACTAATAAGCAGAATTGCAGACGCGCGCGTAAGGCACTGAAACAAACTGGGGCAATATTCTTTTCGCGAAAATTTCATGGCTTTAGCTATAGATAGGGACTGGAAAATTTCGCGAATTCAATGACCTGTAGGCTAGAATCTATTGAACTATGCATACTCAAGCCTCGTTTATTTGTTCATGATCTGTTGTTCCAGTGAGCAGCAGCTAGTGGACAAATGGTCGGGGATTGAGTATTCATAATACAATGGATTCTAGCCTGCAGGTCATTGAATTCGCGAAAACTTGACTGCTTGCTGGGTTTCAACGTATGTTAAGTTTATCAAAAGATTACTGGCTTTCGCTTGTACGTGGAGCTGCTACCCTATTTGACTACTTGACTGAGCCAACAAGAATCCCACTATTGTAAAATTTGATCTCTGTTATTGGTCTGCAGACAGCTACCTTGTGTCAGACGTGTAGCACCCAATCTTACATGTTGCGAGAAACTATGGTGTTTTCAAGAGTATGCTGGCACAAACAATTTTCGCGATATACCATCAGTCCTACATATAGCCACAGACTAAATAGAAATACAGACGTGAAATTACGAGGCGGCTCGTTTGATACAGGCGAACTTCGCCGCTTATTGGCTGCCCGAGGTTGTTGATACCAGCCCCGTGTATGTTTGGTTCCTGCATGTTACTACATGTTTCCTACTGGCTTGGCTGCCGGGTAGCAGACTAGCTGCCTTACGCTGATTGGCAGTAGGCGTTTCCGCCATGTTGCTGGCCAGGGAAGCCATTTTGCTGGCGTGTGTGACTGAGTTCGCCGTTCTACTGGCTATTTCACTTCTGTATTCCTAACTATTCTGTGATATAGCCATGAAGCAGAACTGTAGTTGCGCACTTAAGATATTGAATCCAACAGGTGCAAAAATTCTTTTCGCGAAAGTAAGATGTTTCTAGTTGTATGTCAATATTCACTCATTTCTATTAAAACTATTAGCTATTAATAAAAATTACTACCCCCCCCTTTTTTTTAGGAATTTTTACTTAGGCTTTCTTTTTAACTATTGCCTAGCAACTACTAATGGTTTTACGTAGCTCTTTGCCCGATTTAAACGAAACAATATACATATGTGTAAAATTGTAATGGTCAGTTTACAAAGTGGATTATTCTCGTGTATGAGGTCGGCAGGATGTAGTGTAAGGTATGGTGTGTGATTCCAGGATAAATCGTGCAGTGGCGGCTCTAGGATTGTAGCCAGGTAGGACACAAGTTGCAGAGTTGTGCGCTACTTGACGCTACAGCCACTAACACTCTGGTATGTAGGTGCCGCTTATTACTGACTGGTCACAACACAATAAGTAGCCAGTAGATATTTCATGGTCATTGATATACGGCGGCGCGTTCACACGAGTGCACAGTTCTTGGAAACTTGTGCCCTCCCTGGCAACAACCCTTGAGCCGCCACTGATTTCGTGGTTGTGTGCGCGTTGTTTTTCGTAGCAATATAATATTCAAATAATTTGCTTCCCTTCCATACTTCCAAGAAGAATGCGTAGTTTGTGGCGAAAATATTCATTCAGTTTCAATGCCTCATGAGCACATCTGTAGCTCTGATTCGTGGTAAGTGATTCGACGTTTTAGCTGTCACTTTTCTTGAGGTTCTACTGTGAAATCACATATGTATGTTGGCCAATAACTTTATTAACATAGGTGCAGTCAAACTAGAGATGTGTCTGAGCAATGAAACGCTGCCAATAACAATGGATCATTCTGGCGATGCGCTCGCAAGGTATTAAATTCAACTGGAGCAAAAATCTTTTCGTGACAAACTTTTAGATCTAACTTAAATATATGACACAATTATTACATCAGCAACTTTTCTATCTCGTTAGGACAATAATTATATGTATTTATTTTTCAGTGACGTGTGTAAGTAAATAGAGCATAATATTATGTTTGTAATTGTATGTGGATAATAATAATACTCATGGATGAAAATCTGATCAACCGTGTTTTTATTACCTTTCTTTAAAATTAATTCACATACAAAGTTTACGCGTAGTTGGTTTGATATTTATTAAAAAATATTATATCTCCATGAGACAACGAACTGAATCCGTTCGTGTGCATAAACCATTACATGCTATATGTCGAATTGTTTAATTTATTTATGCAATAATTTTGACTCCAATTAACATCGGGTAAGTATTTTATACACGGACGAGATTCTAGTATAATTTTTGTTTTTATATTACGGCTAGATTTTCAAGTTATGGTATATTTTAATTACTTACACTTCGTATGATATAATAGTTGATTGGGAACGATAATTTTCAAAAATTATTTTTCGTCTAACAACACAATTGAATGTGCTCTTATTTTAACGTCTATGATTATGCAGCATTTTCTTTTGTATCACAATCGTTTGTAGTCACAAGTCCACTTGTTTATCAAGCTTCCTGAACACAATGCCTGTTGTAACAGTCGTAGATATCTCAGATAACATAACGAAACTTCATGAACATACTCTACAAGTACCATATACATAAGGGAAGGAATATTCCGCGAGTTCAATAACCCGCATGCTAGAATATATTTTCCTGTGTATACTCAAGCCCCGACCATTTTACCGTTAGCAGCTACTCACCGGAACAGCAGCCAATGAACGAATAGACGAGGCTTGACTGTGCATAGGACATTGACTTCTAGCATGCAGGTCACTGAATTCGTGAAATTTTTCTTTCTCTACGTGTATCAGAATATCTTAGGACTAGAGATGATGGTATATTGCGAAAATATTTTGTGCCAACATACCCTTGAAAACGCTGTAGTTACTTGGAACAGATATGGTTCAGTGATATTCTTCTGACACAACGTAACTGTCTGTAGACCAATAATATGCATCAAATATTACAATAGCAGGATTCTTATTGGCTCAGTCAAATAGGGTAACAGCTCCAAGTACAAACTAAAGCCAGTAATCTTCTGATAAGCTGAACGAGTGTTGAAATCCAGCAAACAGTCAAGTTTTCCCGCGATTTACCGTCATTACTACTTATGATAGGTACTGTACATCTATTAAATGTTCATACGCTCGTTGAATTTTTCACTGAAAAAAATACCATTATTTATTTTTGAATAAACGGAGAGTTAAAGTATAGTTCAGCTTGAGTGTGTGTGTTTGCTTGTCAATGTCGCATGCTCATGTCTGAGCCCGACCAAAGTATCAGCGTTAGCTTCGACTATACGGTTTGAGTAAATGGAAATAATGAGACTTGTAAATAGATTTTTCCCATTTTACAATGCAAGTATGGATACTGCGGCACTCAGCATCTGTGATTCGCGTTTTAGCGCAAGAACGTAAATCATTACTAGAGCCATTGATATCTGGAGACAAAAATTACTAGAGCTATTGATATCTGGAGACAAAAATTACTAGAGCCATTGATATCTGTAGACAAAAATTACTAGAGCCATTGGTATCTGGTGACAAGAATTACTAGAGCCGTTCATATCTAGTGACAAGAATTACTAGAGCCATTAATATATGGTGACAAGAATTACTAGATCCATTGATATCTGGTGATAAGAATTTTGCACCGACTTGTTTAAAAATGCCTTACTTGCATTCCTGCAATTCTGCGTCATGCCTATTAGCAGCATGATTTTGTTTAGGCGCGTCTCCTCATTTGACTGAGCCAATGAGAATTAGGTAACTGAGAAACCACGCGTCTGTGATGCCAATACGTTGGGAGTTAAAAACATACAATAACTGACCACGACACATAATTGAATATGTACACGTACGGCATTCATCTAAGTGGAGCAAATTTCTTTCGGCTGCAATCATTACCTGATGTGAAACCAAGCTAAAGTCTTTTTTTAAACAAGCAGTTGCTATACAAAACAAAAATTAATTCACTGAAAAATCAATGGTGAAGAGTGGATGCGTTAAAGGGAAGTGGTCTTAGCAATGACTGTACACAACTCTGAGATGTCTGTGGAACCATTAGACAGATATGTACAGCCAGTAGCGTTTAAAAGGCGAGGAACAGTCTGTCATATAACACCACTTCAATTACAAGAAAAATGCTCTTATTGGTTTATTTCTGCAGGCATGTCAATGCCACGTGCACTCTGGTGTACATGGTCGTACATCATACATCTTTCCTTTTAAAACGGCCACGCTTCGTCACCGAGAAAAATATTTACGTGTATACGTAAGGTGATAACATTTGCTATACGAACAAAGTACAATATGCCGCAAATCTGATTTTACAGACCAAAAATAATGTTTAGTCGTAAAGTACTCATGTCTAACAAAACAATTTTGCTTTGATGCAATTGTAATAAATTTGCTTGAAAATGCACACACGAATGTACAGTTTCTTAGCCAACCAGATCTTAACCTTAGTTTACACAACTTGTAATCACATTTAATGAGTTATTTTAAAATCATTGTGACCATGTGATTTGTAGCAACAGTGCTAAGTATATTTAACGATAATCAGGTAGAAACTATCCTTACAGAGGACTTTCTACATAAAAAAATAAATATGTAAAAAAAGTAAAGTACGTGTGCATAATGTCATGCACATGACGAGATAGATTTTACCCATTGGTATACTATTATCGCTCAAACTTCTCTAGTCTCTAGTGGTCAAAATTACACTGAAAGTTTATGCAAGTAAATTTACTCCGGTAACTAAATAAAATATCTCCGAACAACTGCGAAAACCTGACAAACTTACGTTAAAATTCTTTTACAGGCAAGGGAATATTCCTGACAGTAAAATATAAGTATCCTTTTCAACAAAATAGGCAACTTTAGAAGTATTTGTGAGATTTTTCCTTTATCTTCATCGTATATATTACAAAGTTAGTAATTAATAATACGACAATGTACACCTCGAGATGAAACCGAACCCCTTCACCCCGCATTCGTGACTTTTCAAACGTCTGTTATTCTTGTTTTTTTAACATGGTATCCCGTTTCATGACTTTCTATTGAGAAGTGCAGGAACTCTTAATGAAAATTGTAGCACGATTTACTTATAGAGAACTAGAAAGGTCCACTAAGTTGTGACCGACTGGTCACAGATAGGGTAAGCCATAAGTCGTTAAATGTCGTAATGCTAGGATAGTACTTAATTTCGAGATACTAACGAAATGAGTAAAGACTGTTCTCTTATTATATGTATTTTGCCTTTTCAACAGTTTGCTAATGAAAACAACTGCGTTGTATTGCACATGACACATGCTTCATTTAGATGACGCTAACAGTGATTTTACAATCCTTCGTCCGCAACTAAGTTTCGGATTTATTCGTCATCGTTACCTAAAATGTTGTGTATGTGTTTATATGAATTCCCCTTCAAATACCACTGTGATATGGCAACAGTGTACAAATATAGATATCACGAAAAACAAATTTACAATTGTTTCAGTGTATTTCGATAGAATAATTTATATTTATTTTCAAACTTCTCTCTCTCTCTCTATCTCTCTCTCACCACAAAATTACAATTTACAATAATACTACATGTACAAGAAAACTAATCTAGTTTGTGTATATGAGCAGCGGTCGCCCATTGCATGAATTTGTTGTACGTTCATCATAAGTATTGCCATAGCTATCTCTACTAGAAGGCCGTGGTATTCAATGTTACAACCCTGCCAACAAGGCTTTAAGCTCTCCTCCCAATGGCTTTCTGTGATTCGCTGGTATAGGCCAGTCAGACGAATCAGGGAAGGCCATTACTGTCGAAAGTGTCAAAGTTATATTAAAGTACTTTTCTTGTAAGGGTTACAATATCGAAGGCTGCAGCACCATTACTAGAGACAGGTATGGTGTTGCTAGGGACACAATTGTAGCTGCAGAGAGCCCGAGCAGTGCAGACGGAGGGCAGTACGAACGGCAACTCTAGTGGGTAACAGACTGTCGTCGCGGACGTGTGTGTCATTCTACAAGTATGGACATCGCGCAGTAAACCGCCCTGGGTAAGCATTTGTTTCCTATTAACTACCCGACTTGCCAGTCAGTGCTCTTTTTATGGTCTCGCCCTCCAGGGGGAACTCAGCGACCAAAACAATACTCAAAACTTTGGCTCATTAATCAGTAAAGGAATGTTAGTCTTTTGGAATTGCACGGTAATCCTCCACTGTAAGCATGTGTTCGAGAGAGAAAAAAGTGCACTTGGACTACCTAAAAAATTTATGTTTTTAAAGATAACGTGTAAACTAAATATGACCGACAAATATCTTAAGATGGCTCAAACATATCGAAGTACTGAAAAGATAAGATTACCTTCAATAAATAAATTTACCTATGAGATTTTTGTTTGTGCTTTTAAGAGACAAACACGTGTATTTTATCAGTGAACGTTAGGACATTGTTTTCCCCAATACAACACAGACTATCAATAGAGATGAGGGTATATCGCGAAGATTTTTCGTGACAATGTTATAGTTGTGCACACGTATTCGAGTAAGTGATTTAAATCCCTGACCCAACTTGCTGGCTGCAGACAAATAACATGCATGAAATATTATAATAGCGATTTAATTATTGAATCAGTCAAACAGGGCAAAATCTTCACGTACAGGCGAAAATAATTTTTTGATAAACCTATCGTAAGTTGAAACCCAGCAAACAGTCAAATTTTCCAGCGGTAAATCATCATCTCCTACTTTGATCTCAGTGACCATAACGCAATCACATTATTGTTAAAGACGTACAAATTTCGCGTAACTTACAGCCTCCTTTTCAAAATGTGTTACATTTCAAACTCTTTAGCATGAGTAATTTTTACGATTGAATCAGTGTTCGTAAAATCCGAAATTGAAGACTTTGACCTAGCTACAAATGAGAAAAAAACAGTAAATCTCACGCTACCTTGTCAAGTGTACGATTGGATACTCTCTAGAGCAGCAGCCAATGTACATTTAGCTGAAGACAGAGAGTACACAGGACTGTGGAGTCCAGCCGGTCAGTCATTTAACCATCGACATTTCACATATCTAATTATTATTTTATAAATATATCAACCAACGTGTATAGGATATTTTCGGTAGGTAACACAGTATAAAAGCTTATCTTCCAGGTGTAAATGAAGATGAATAGTGATTACTCACCTAAAACATACATACAGGTTTAGCTGCAAGTTTAGTTGGCTCTGTGTCTGCAGTGTTATACAGTTAACACTACACATCTAGAAATAATATGTACCATGGAACTTAACAAAAACAACGTGTGTTTTTGGCATAATATTGTATCAATTTAGAGGAAAATCTGGCACCATACACCATAAGAAAGATAAGTTAGCAGTAGTTTTTAAGATTTTTTAAGATTAATATTTTCTTCAGTTGTATATTAAATATTTTGATGCAGAAACTCTTTAAATAGCAGCATTTTGCACCTTAAAATATAAAATTTCCCGGTGGAGGACTCCTACACACCCCTTTATTACGTAGGTTATATGTACACTTTCTCTACCAGTGACGTCCCCAATAAAAAAATCAAATGCTTACGACGCCGATGACGGGGAAGGCGATAAGTCGAACATAACACTCTCGTCTGACACCTCATCGCCTCTAGACGCGAAGGACTAAACTAGCATGCAGTATTTTCGTAGAATGTGTTTTTCAACGGGACTTCAAGCGATGACCTGTTGTTTTATTTATGAAAAATATGTGGTATAGTCTAATACAGGTTTCTATGTCTTAGTTTTATGATTACGATCGATATTTTCCCTGCTACAGCAACGTGAAAAAGCCATTTTCAACACTTATGAGGAGCTTGGGATTATGTTTTTGATAAGCGGACGGCATTTTTTCAACCATATGGACACAGTTTGGAGCATGTCTTCTTTTCGTAGATAAACGCATTGAAAACATTTTAAATAGTTACAGAAGAAAAAATACTTTCCGTACCACGCTACAGCACGGCTCATGAGTGCGGTCCACAACTCTTCAAGTAATTAGGAAAACTTTCAGCAGTTTCTTATAGAACAGAACATGTGTTACACACTACTCACTGTTATTACGCTTTACAAGTATATCTTTTAATTACATGTTAATATTTTACGGTTATTTTCGGTTTCAAACTCACTCCACAATCACGCCATTGTTCGAGGTCTTATCTCTGTACTGTACCACTGACATTGTGCGGAATGTGGTACACAAGCCTTGACGGCCAGATATCTCGTGTACGTTTCGGGTCGATGTTTTGTTGAACGTAATTTTTTTTATGTTTGGACCCAAGTTATCTTATTTTAGGTACGTTTCTTATAACTAGAGCCACGATTTTATGGCGAAAAGATTTTTGCAACATTTGGTTTCGATGCGTCATGTGCACACCTGCAGCTCTGCTACATCTTCTGTTATTGGATTGTTTTACTCTCACTTGCCTTGGCAAATTATAGACGTACAGACTCACAATAATCTTATTGTGATTGGTGCAGTCAAATGAGAAAGTGTCTGAACAAAGACACGCTGCCAATAACCTTGAAACAGAACTGCCGATGTGTATGTGAGTCACTGAAACAGAGTGGGTCAAAAATCTTTCGCGACAAAATCGTGGCCCTACTTATAACTATTTTTAGTGTGTGTTCGTGCCTTCAAAAACACGTTTTACCAACACCACTGGCTGTCGTGATTCCCACTCTTATGACTCTCATGCCATCGTCGAGGCACAGAATATTTACGAATACAGAAGTGAAATAGTCGGCAGGAAGGCGAACTCAGTCACACACGCCAGCAAAATGGCTTCCCTGGCCAGCAACATGGCGGAAACACCTACTGCCAATCAGCGTGAGGCAGCTGCTCTGCTAGTCGGCAGCCAGGCCAATAGGAAACCTGTAGTAAAATGCAGGAGCCAAACAGACACGGGGCTGGAGTCTACAG
>PNEQ01098822.1:5489-15757 GCA_003012365.1 Medauroidea extradentata | reverse complement strand
GTCGAGGCTTGAGTGATAATAAGTTCGGATGTCGGTCTTATCTAGATAAAACTCTATCATTAGGGCCAAAAACGTTTCGCGAAAAGAATTTCCCCCAGTTTGTTTCAGTGCCTTACGTGTGCTCCAGCAACTATGGTTATTGGCCGAGTGTCTTTGTGAAGTGATGTCTCTCATTAGACTGCGCCAATCACAATAAGATTACTGCAACACCACACGTCTGTGATTTGCGGATGTAACCTCAAGACACGCGTGTGTCAAAACATCCAATCACTGGCTATGACGCAGAACTGAAGACGTGCACGAAAGGTACTCAAACATACCGGGGCAATATTCTTCTCGCGAAATGTTCAAATGGCCTACCTATCATCATTAAAAATAATCTATTTATTTGTGTCAGTTAACCATGCCTAGAGCCAGGAAAATATTAGCGAGTTCATGAACATGCAAGACAGAATCCACTGCCCTGTGTATTACTCAATATTACCTCGATTGTTTTACATTTGCTGTTGCGTAAGCCAGTCTCGACTCATATAACTCGTCCGGCGTGATTCCGACTTTGATTTCTTGCAAGTTTCTTATTGGCACAACATTCATATGTAAGTGGCTTTGTATCCATTCGCAGACTTGAAGAAACGTATTTTACTATGAAACTTACCTTGTTCTGAAATAAATTCACGAAATTGCCCAATATCTGAGCGTAACTTGTTCTAGAAATTGGTTTTAATGGCCACACATATAGAAATAAAAAAATACATTTTTGAAGTATCTTATTAACGTTTTCTTCTCGCTTTCCTGTGTACGTATCTCAAAATGTTGTGAACGGCAGTATGATATCTTAAATTATTATTTTTTTCAAATGTATCATTCAAAAACACAGATATCTCAAAGTCCCCTGTTATTGGTTTTCTCGTTAAACCAGCTGCATTGTTTTAATCTCGATTATAGTTAACTTCTGTAGTCTATTGGAAGAACAGTCCCGTGACTCCTTCGTATAATACCAGCAATTTCATATCATAGTGGTATTATTTGTTGCCTACCTCAAATAATAACAGACAAACATGTGTGTTTCATCTAGTGTTGTTTCCATTACGTTAGGAATCCCCTCCCTTTTTTTTCTTGTAATCACGTATTGTCGACCGACAGTAAGTTATAATGTTCCTCACTGATGAATCTGTTGTTTTGTCAATATTCACGTATAAAACTGAGAGAAAACAGACTACTATTTTATCAGTACATCTTCACTTTAAGTCAGAGTAAGGGAATATTCACCGATTTGTCAGTAGTTTCACAGATTCCGTATGGTGCAGTGGAAATAACTGAATCAGTGAAAAACCTAGACAAAATCAGTAAATATATACATATTCACTTTTGGAATGCGTGCAGTATACAGCGGAGTCAGTGACTATGCTCATAGATTCAATTTGTTGTATCTGCTCCATCCGAAATCTGTGCAAACTACCGTCAAATCTATCTATTCACTATTTCTTACTTTGAGTGAACTATTCACTCTCTAATTTTAAAACTACGCTTTATTTTTGTAACCGAAATGTCAGTACATATCAACGATTGTACATTACCTAGTTCTTTTCCAAAAAAAATTATGTGGCTCACCTTCGTTTATTCTTATTTTTAAAAGTAAATGTCATGATTTGATACGTAACACTTTAATGTACAGTATCTATGTTCATTACACGGTAGGTAAGTATTACGATTAATGAGTTTTAATTTTTCTAGTGACAGGAAATTTTCGCATCAGCTTGTTTTAATGCGTTACGCATACATTTGTAACTCCAGTTCGTGATTATTGGCAGTACGTACTTGTACAGATACGTCTATCATTTGGCCGTCTCAATCAAAACAATGTCACTGCGAAATCACTCGTCTGAGGTTAGAGTACTTAACCCAGGACGCTGAGAGATAAAATCATACAGTCACTGATCATGAAACACAGTTGTATATTTGCATTGAAAAACTGTAAAAATCTTAACGCGAAAATTTCTAGTTCCGATTTATTTCAGAGGTACTCTCATAAACACCATTTATTAAGTGTTTACTTTGGTGCAGTGATTATTGTGTCAGTAGTCATTTCAGATACCGCCAAATTCAAAATTATATTATTTGTGAAGCATGCATATTTAATTTAGGAACTTTCCTAGAAAAAAGGAAAATTACACTGCGTGTAAAACTACACACAGATATCGGGCTACACGTTTTGACTTTACTGTAGGTTATAGTTAGAAGCATGCAAAATTCTCGTTATCATTTGGTAACAGACTAAACGTCACTTTCCTATACATAACAGAGCATAATCTGGAATTCAATAGGCCACAAACTTGTATGCGTTGTCATTTACGTGTGTTACGTCTTTACAGATATTGGCCTCTCTACCTGTAAGCATTCTCCGCGGTAAGTCAACACTATATCGGCCAGAAGGAGACGTGGAACGAGCCTATAGTCACTTTGAGTCTAGTCAGCTGTCAGAAAATAACGCGAATTTTGCATGTGTCTAATAATAGTTTGTGGTCTCTGTTTATATTTAGTAGCCACTGTGTTAGCAATATAATAGTCCGAGTATTTGATTAATTAGGCCAGACTCCTGTCAACACAATTAAAACTAATATTATTTCCCGTTTGTTACAGTTGACACACCTTTGGTAGCATGCCCAGCGTTGGACGACGAATATAATCATTTGTTACGAGTAACTTGTAGGTCCTGGTTATAATATGTTTACTGCTGCGCAGTTTTTTGTCTACAGCAGAGCAAATTCGTTACGACACTATTTACAAGACTATACGAGGCTGGAAGAACGAGCTGTCGTCACTGAACAAAGAAATCGTGAATTCGTACCAGCCAAGACCATTGAAATCGATGTAGCCAACCCTTAATAAAAGTTGATATTACCGTGTCCTACTGTACGCCAGGGTGCGGTTAAAGGAAATAAATCTGGTAAGGAAGCAGCCTTCGGCAAAACCCGGCTTTCATTAACCCTTATAAGTAGGGGTAGGGGAAAGAATGAGGCTCGAACATCTGAGGAGCAGTTTCTCAGGCGAGGCAAACAACCCTACATGATTACCTGAATCTCCCCACACGCTCGCACCTTCCCGCTATCTCTGCAGGTAGACAACGCTCCTTGGAACTTAGACAAGGAAAAATACCTGCAGCACATCCCTTGATGTGACATTGTAAAAATACTTCCTCCGCCCTTATGTATTGCCTGGGGACAAAGACTGCGCTGAACCGAGTACATTACAGGGAAAAGTTCAAGGTCACTGGCTTGTTCTGTGCTTTCATGCTGTCGACGTAAGTCAAAGATTATGAGAGAGTGTGTGTATATAAGAGGCAGAGAGAGAAATGGGTGAAAAAGAGAAAACTAGCCCAGTACTGTTACAAGTTGGAGAAGATACGCTGAGGGTTGGAGGTGTTAGATTAAATAAAAGAAAATTAGTAAAGCAAAACCTACCTTATTTACAGCTGTCTACACCGAATTGCCTGAAGGTCATTAACGATCGATCACTACTAAATAAATGTCCCTGCTAAAGTCATCAGTATGTCACAAGTCAACGGCAAACAATAACAAATTACTATATGAGTATTGGTTATAATTCCAAAGCGATCCGGGTTCGATTCCCGGCGCAGTCGGGACCCGGATTTTCGCATGTGGGATTCGTGCCTGACGATGCCTTTGTTCGGGGGGTTTTCTCGGGATCTTTCGTTTCCCCCGTCTCTTCATTTCGGCGCTGCTCCACACTCACCTCATGTCACCCCTCATCAGTGCTTAAGACCTCGATGTTAAGCGCTTGCCAAAATCTCTCACTCACTCGAAACAATAAAGACCTCGTTCATTCAATGTCTCTCCACACCTTTCCAAATAGTGGGCTCAATGTCCTTGCTCGGAGTACCTCTTGAAATACCAACGCCCACGTCGACACTACTCCTCGCAGCACATATTACCGCCGAACCCCTTCAATGTTGTTCAGAACCAGTCACTATCCCCACTACTCACTCACTCACTCACTCGCATACGAGATGCCACTCAGCAAAAACTCTCGCAGCCTGTGGTGCAGCTCCCTTATGTACTCTTAATCAAGAGTCCAGAAATCTCGCGGCCTTTCTCTGTCTCGGAGTTACGAGAAACATGTCGCATTTGGATTGAAGCACAGTTCAGGAGCAGTGAGTAGGTACGATAATTCTCCAGTCTGTGATAGATACTGTTATCTGGGTGTTAACGAAACTCTAGATTGACGTGCAGCTGACTGCAGCGGCATGATACAAAGGGAAACATGAGCCGCATAGTGCGTGACCCTATCCTGTAATCTCCTCCCGCTGACCATCTCAACTTACGCTGCTAGGACAATAGTCGCAGCAAGCAACAATACAAAATTAATTACGTAATCTTATCTTACAATGAGAAGGTAAATTTTTCACGTGAAAAATTTATTTTTCTAATTTGAACCACTCTTCGTGTCGTTTTAATCTTAGTGACTTTCGGGAGTAACAAAAAAGTGAACAACCCCGATATGCCGGCATCAAAACCTCGATTTTAAGACGGTAGTGTGTAAACGTGGTACATGCGTGAAACTTCAGAAACGCTGATAAGTACATATTGTTGTTATCACTGACTTTAAATTATTAGCTACGTCGCCCTATTTAATTAGCACGGAAAAATCGGGAGTTGACTAGTTTTATAATTGAATGCGTCTTTGTTACTGCATGTCTTTTACAAAACACCGAATAGACTTAGATTAGTTCTGAGCAGATTGATTCTATAGCCATACCAACTTTCTTCCGAATTGTCGCAGTCCATTTCTTTATATTTTGGTATAGTCATTACTGACAATAATTCATAAATTTTTTCAAGTATCTACCTGTTTGAGATACTAGCTATAAAATGTTATTAATATCTTGCGGATATCTTTTCAGGTCTCTCCTTCCTTCTCTCCGAAAAATAATTTAGAAATCGAAGCAGGCTGTACTGAACGTACTGTATGTTCTTCCACCACCGTACATAAATTGAAACTATTTTGCGAAAAGTATACAAATACTACATGAGCATAGAGGTGTTCAAACTCTGCAATTATTCGTTATTGGATTTTCTGCGGTTTTAGTCTATACTTTCCTGAGTGGAGAATATTAATTAGATCACTTTCCTGTCTATATATCGTCATCTAAAACAGTTGAATCCGTGAACAGAATTCGTTACTTTTTGGTGCACTTACAGTATTTAGTGACTACATGTGATATTTATGTTTTTGAATAGTAAGAAGCTTACTTTAGACATCACGGCCATTTTTATATTCTGTGTAGTAGATAATGTCGTATTCCAAGAGACAATTGACCGATGCACGACAAATATCATAAATTGATGGTTCATATCGTAAACATTGGATTTGAAGGGTATGTGTGTATACAAATGTAGGTCCGCCATGTAGGAAGTTAGCAGGAACTGGACAAATAATCACGTCATGTCATATTTCAGAACTACTTGCAGATTGTGAGCACACTTAATGTTTTGGAAATTCATAATCAATGCATTGACGTCAAGCGGATGTTTTATACAGGTCGCCATAGCTCCGCAATTTTAGACTCGAGCACTAAATGAGTAAACAAATATTTTATTTCATATTTTGGGCAGTTATAAACCAGTTCAAACAAAGTTTCATATTTTTGTAGCTCGTTGTGCAAGCTGGTTGCAATACGGTTTATTGTTGAAGGCTTTCAAGTGGGAACATAGTCCTACATAATCAATTAAATATTTGTTTTATATTTAGGGAACTACTGAACATACTAAAAATATATATTTAGACAGCATGGGCGTGCAAAACCAAACTTTTGTTTCATTATGGCTTTTCATGGAGCCATGTAAAGAAGATAATAATAATATACTGATTCTAATTCAAATTTCATGACTCATTATTCCGAACCAAAATAAAATTTACATTTTAACAGCTTTAAGTTGCGGTTGTTGTTGAAAAGATCCATTATTTGAGACTGCCGATTATTGTGAAAGGAATTCTGGATCATCTCGTTTCAATGTCTTACGTGCCCCTCGGCATTTTAACTTCGTTGCAACTGGCAGTGTGTTTTGTGGCAATACGTTTCTCATTTGATAGCACTGCGTAAATATACTTTTAAGTCTTATTTCGAAAAATGTTACATGGACCACCCCTACACGCAAAAATACAGATTTCAAGTCATGTTCATAGGGCGTACTGGAACGATTCAAACCAAATTTTAACATTTCGTTATCCGTAGCATTGATTTTGGGTATATTTTCTCAGATTTTAAAGTTCTAATGTTATATTTTCAAATATATCAAAACTATTTAAAACCCATTCCATATTTGGGCATTAATTACCCGTTCTTCGATTTCAGAAGACTGTACTGATAGTCAGCTATTTTGGAATTTTACACAACACCAATAAATATTTTGAATATTATTTCGGTAACTATTTGAACGATTGAAACCAAAATATATATTTTTGACAGTACATTGTCCATGTTTTGATTTCGGTATGGGTTGTTGATAAAGGTCTACAATTTTGGAAAATATATGTCATATTAAGGGGAAATACAGTTAATATATATCCAAATTGTGTATATATATATATATATATATATATATATATATATATATATACATACAATTGTGTAATTTAATTTCATGATCCATTTAGTTAATATGTATCAAAATTATATATATATATATACACACACACACACAATTGTGTAATTTAATTTAATGATCCATCGTAGGTTATATTGTTACTTGTTCGACATTTTGGAAGCTAACATCATATAAATAATTAAAATTTTAAAACGTTTTAGTTATATTTCAGAAAATATATAATACAGGATGAACATATAATTTCTTACTTTATAAAATCCCTATCTAAGCACATACATTAGACCAGTATAATTCTACTGATCCGCCGTTTTGGAAGATAGTACTACAGAACAATTTTTTTGGCATATCTCTGGAATCACATATCTAACCCCTACCTAATTTGGGATTTGAGATGTACAGCAGAAGGCAATCTTAGAGGAAACGATTTCAGTGACTCGGACACCAATTCTTGTATTTGTAACTGTACATGTAGCCCTATTTTAATTTAATTTGAAACATTAATCATAATTCGTATGCTAAAAGGATTGACGTAACGTAAACGTAATAAAAATATCCACTACTGATCAGCTTTTATTACAATAACACGCAAGGAATAACTAACGTACAGGTTTGAAATAATATCTTATGAATATTACACTGACTCCTTTAAAGTTTGACGCTAGTTAATTTTAAATATGGAAATATTTATTCGTTCCTTCCAATTATTTAATAATTTTTTATGGTGGTCACATTGGTCATTCGTTAAATTGCAAAATATAACGTACTATTAAGTCCTACCTTTATAAACCGCATTTTGCATGCCAAATATGATTAAATACTTGCATCAAATGTACTTACAAGTCTATTACGGTAGCAATTTTGAAATGTAGTAACATTAACAAAATCGATTAAAAACATCACACATTTAATAGAATTCCACGGATTCATGACATATTTTATAAGTTAGTTAGAACTTTGAAAACGATGTCAACTCTTTGATTCCAGCCATCAAAATTCTTTACGGTTTTAAACGACAGCCACTTCAGGTTTTTGAAGACCACAGTAATTTGTAAAATTACTGATCGAGGAAAGCCAAGTACTACGCACATACATAATATTAAGTTTCATCGTTTAGCGTATATTTTTCGCCAATAAAACTTTCAATTCCTTTACTTAAACTCACCCTCTTGTTCGCAGTTAGTGAATGTTCTCTGATTACTAGTGGCTTTTCATTGATTTAATTTGTTTAAACCGTTTCATCCGGAATCAATGCAAAACCACTGATTCCTGTTTGTATTGCAACACGCCGTCGCTAAAGGATTTTACATCGCTTTCCCTGAGTGTTTTCATACCTCTTTTCCGCTGACTGAATATTATTACGAAATGCGTGTTTAAACTGCTCAACCTTTTTCACATAAAAACTTAAGTCTGTAGGAAAACTGGAAATTAAAAATAAGACTCTTTACACGACTATTAGATTAAATTATGTGATAACTGAGTGGGATTCTTATGATCCACAGCTAAGCATATCCATGTAAGACGTAAACAAGATTATTTCTAATAATGTCTGTTGGTTTATCGTGGTTTAGTATCAAAGAATAAACGTTGTGTTCCGTTTGGAAGGAAGTCCTAAGATTTTCGCTTACAATAACAAACGGTGGTAAATGACGAGATGGAAGGTGTGATAGTTGAGACTCTGAGTATCTCGGCTTCTTTAGAATACACATAAAGAAAACGAGTAAACGGTAATATACATCCCACTAGTGTCGGAAAATCAGAGACTTGAACCGATACTTTTTATTGCAGTCGCCTCGACCTGCTATCTTTATTTCCTTTTACGTTCCGAAGCTGTTGTTCACTGTTACTGAACACATTTTAAAACATAACTTTGAAAAAAAAGTATCAGTGGTGGTTACTGTGTTTCTTTAACGGTAAAATTTTCCTAGTGCTCGAATTTAAGTTGGTAGCAGGTAAAATGAGTAATTCCATGTTGTAGTATCGTATATAAGTGAATAACATATGAATGGTATATAAAATTATGAAGTTTTTTACTAGAATCGATCTGTGTATAGTAGGCGTGACACCCACTGGAATATTAATGTAATTATATAAATAAGTAATTAGTAGACGAAAAAATATTACGTATTTCAATACAGTTCAGTAAGTCACAAACCGTACATAACCTGGATTTAATATTACGATCGACTAATTGAGGAAGTTAGGATGAATGAATTACACAGGTTATCACTATGAATGTTACTAAAAGACACTTTTTAAAAAAGTATATCTCTCGTTGTAATTTGTCAGGATTGCAGCTCAAACCTCCAGAATGCAAGCCCGACACGCTGTAGCATGGCCAGCAACCACTAATGCAGGTTTTCCTTGAAGCAGCACTTACACGACGTAAGATTTAATCTTGTACTGAACATCTCATGCGAACTAGCATGCTAGAATACATCGAAACAATGTTGTTCGAATATACTTCGCACATACATCTTGCAACAAGGTCTTTCCTTGTATTAGACAAGTAGAAGGCCAATTATGATATTCAATAGCTGCTGCTAAAGACATGCAAATCTCGTGTTATTATTTATCGAAAGGTTAGAATTCACTCTCTTAAACACTCTTCGTGACGTTATTGGTCCCATGCGTTCGTAATTTTGTGCCCGCATTACATAATAGTTGGTCATTTACAGTTGACCTGATATCATTGTTTGAAAAATTTCTACAGGCGTGTCTCACAAACTACCAGCCAACAACAGCAGTCAGATGATATAGTAACTTGGAGCATATGCTGTCAGATAACGTGAAATATGTAGGTCGCTAGCCAATATGTTAAGGAAAAATACAAACTTTAAGTTTATAACAAACAACAAATAACATGAGAAAAATTGTAGTTTCTTACTGTATTTTCTGAACACATGCGAATCTTCTTATTCCTGATGTCTGCTATGTTAAGAACTCGCCAAATTCGTCTTCTCACAGCGCAGTTAGGGGCCTAAGATATACTTTCATTTCTATGACCAGCACAGAACGACCAATATAATTCTTCGTCCCATACGTAGAAGATGTTGGACCTCGCACAAAAAAATATTCCTATCTCCTGATCTCGTTTGAGGTTGACCTATCACTTTTGTCTAATAAATTTGGAGGACAATGCTTAAAGCCAGTGATTTTTGGAGAAAATATTTTGCAACAATTAGTTTGAAAGTCCTTACGCCTTACGTGCACACGTGCTGGTGTGCTTCATGGTTATTGGTAGAACGTTTTAGTACAGAGGCGTCACTAATTTGACTGTGACGAGCTGAATGCGGTTACTGCGATGCCACACGTCTATAACTTGTGGGTGGAACCTCGAGACACCGAGAGTTAGCAATATCCAATCACTGACCATGAAGCACAGCTGCAGATGTACACATAAGTAGAGACATGAACTTTTCGCGAAAAGAATTTTGCCCCACTTCGTTCCAGTACCTTATGTGCATGTCTGCAGTTCTGCTTCATGGATATTGGCAGCGTGCCTTTGAACTGTGACGTTTCTCATTTGACTGTACCAATCACAATAAGGTTACTGTAACACCACACGTCTGTGATTTGCGTGTAAAACCCCACGACACACGAATGTCAAAACATCCAATCTCTGACCGTGAAGCAAGTCTGCAG
>PNEQ01098817.1:0-10517 GCA_003012365.1 Medauroidea extradentata | reverse complement strand
TTTCCGAAAGGCCTCGAACATACGGAATAACTAGGGTTCCTGATGGTTTTTCTGTTTCTGTGGACTTAAGTGTTCTGTTAGGTTTCATGTGCTGTTTGATGGTGTTTGTTGGGTAACCATTGGCTGTGAGTTCTTTTCTTATTTGGTTGTGTTCTTCAGCTACGGATTTCTTGTTGGAACAAATAATCTCAGCTCTGTTTGCTAGTGTGCGTATTATGCCAGTTTTTGTGCTTTTAGGGTGGTTGGATGCAAAATGTAGGTATTGGCCTGTATGTGTAGGTTTCTTGTATACCTTGGTTTCCAGACTGCTGTTTTCCCTGCTAACTAGTACGTCCAGGAAAGGAATGCTGCCATTGGTTTCTTTCTCATAGGTGAACTTTATTGATGGCCTCAATGAGTTTAGAAAGTTCACAAATTCCTCCAGGGTTTCACGTCCGTGTTGCCAGATAGTAACAGTGTCGTCTACATAACGGAGCCAGATTTTAGGAGGGCTATTGCTTTGGGTAAGTGCTTCCTGCTAAAAGTTCTCCATGAATATGTTCGCCATGAGTGGTGAAAGTGAAGAGCCCATTGCCATGCCGTCTGTTTGTTTGTAGAAACTGTCATTAAACTGGAAATATGTTGTGGTGACACAGAGGGTAATCATTTCCATGATGGACGGAATTGGTATGGTTGTTCTGTCTTTTAGGTTTGGGTCAGCTTCCAACTTGGCCTTGACAATGTTGAGAGTTTCTGCCACAGGTACATTGGTAAAGAGGCTTTGGACACCAAACTCACAAGGGTGTCAGTGTTTTCTATTTTCAATGTTTTGGCTATGGATATAAAATGATTAGATTTTTTGACAAAACACATGCTGTGTGACCAATCAGGAGACAGCTCGTCTCCCATTGGCTGAGCACGATAATGGGCTTTACCCTATATAAACCAATGGTTTTTCCAGTCTCCTCATCAGTCGCACTCGTGTTCCTGAACCCAGTGTGTCTACCTGATGACGGGAACAGATTCCAGTTCCCGAAACGTCGTTTACACTGACTGTTTGGAAAACTACTGTGTTTTGTTTCGTCTCGTTATTTGTGTCTTTTGTTGTTTTTTCTGTTTGTGTCCGACATATTTGTGTTTTGTTTAGTCTCATCGTTGTTTTGTTGTATTTCTGTTTGTGTTTTTGTCTCGTCTCATCGTTGTCGCGTGTCAACTTAGCTATTTGTATATTGTTTTTTCTTTTATTTTCTGTTTGTTCCTTGTTTTTATCTGACCAGATTCCAGTTTTGGAATTTCATGTTGTGTACGTATCCTGATGACTGAAGCATAATTTGCTTATTTATGTTTTCTTGTATTATTTTTAGTTTCCTTTTGACAGTCATTTATTTCGCAATGGAGTATGTCCAAGTAAATAAATCCAGTCATGCACTCCCATTGCACAGTTCTTTCAAAGATCAATCATGGCACTAGCTTAACTCTAGATAAATACAGTAAAACTCTGTTAAGAAGTTTCTGAAGGGACTGAAAAATTCAAACTTATTAACAGGGAAAAACTTCTTAAAAGGGTAAATTTACTATTGTAGTAATGGAAGGGGGTTAATATAATTGAAACTTATTATAGGGGAAAACTTTTTAAGTGGGAACTTCTTAACAGAGTTTTACTGTACCCTCTTTTCTTTAACAATGCTGTGTGCCTTGATATTGACAAAGGTTTTGTTATGTTATCAGACAACATGTCTTCACTAGGCAAATGTTCAATAGAAATCACATTATTTTCTACATGCTGCCTTAGGAAATGATATCTAATATTTATGTGTTTACTTTTTATATCTAGTTATCAGATTTTTTGCTAGCTGAATAGCTCCTCTATTGTCACAAAATAATGTTAATGAAACGTTTTCAAGTTACTTAATTAGCTGCCTGAGTTACAAGGCTTCTTGAGCAGTAAAGGAAAGAGCAACGTATTCAGTCTCAGTTGTAGATAACGCAACAGTTTTCTGCTTCTTACTATACCAAGTAATCAATGCACCCTGGGATTTGAAACAACTTCCAGGTATGGAATACCTGCCATTCAACTGATTCCCCCAATCTGCATCGCTAAATCCAACTAGAGGATGGTTGGAATTTCTGAGAAACTTAAGTTTCAAATTTAGAGTTCCCTTGAGATATCGGAAAATCCTCTTCACAGCTATCCAATGACACTTTCTAGGGTTTTTGTTAAATCTACTCACTATACCCACAGCAAAGGAAATATCTGGTCTACAGATTTGAGCCAAATATAAAAGACTTCCTACTGCCTCCTGATAAGGACACTATCTGGTAGAGAGTGTCTACATCTTCATTCATCTTTATGCCAGTCTCCATCTGTGTCGCGACTGGTTTGCAGTTGCTCATGTTGAATCTCTGAAGAATCTTGTGTATGTAGTCAGTCTGGTCAATAGAGATTTCTTCAGTTGTCTGGTTAATGTTCAAACCCAAACATTTCTTCACTGGACCAAGATCTTTCATCTTGAAATGTTCCTTCATCTTACACTTAGTCTCCTTCTGCAACACTCCATTGTCTGACATGATGAGCAAGTCATCTACATACACAGCAACAAAAACTATTCCTTGGCTTGAGAATTTATGGGTCTGCTTGAAATGCACGAAATGCATATCCTTGAGAACCACTGTCAACTTCTTATTCCGACATCTTCCTTCTTGTTTGAGTCCATACACAGCTTTTTTCAATAGCCACACTTTTCTTTCTTCACCTGGTTTCACTAATTCTTGGGGAGGCTTAACATAGATAGTTTCGTCTAAGTCACCATACAAGTAGGCTGTTTTAACATCCATATGATCAATTTGCATCTCTTCTTTCACAGCTACTGTAAACAAATACTATCTGATAGACGAATACCGAACCACAGGTGAATAGGTTTCTTCATAACCTATTCCCTCTCTTTGGGAACAACCTTGTATGACTGGTCTTGCTTTATACTTCAATTATCCACCATCAGTCCCCTTGTATTTGAAGACCCATTTTGTGTTCAAGACTTTCCTTCCTTCAACCCAATCTGCAAGTTCATAAGCCTCATTTTCAAGTAAAGAATTATGTTCTTCCTCCATAGCCTTCATCCATTCACATGCTTCTTGACCACTTAATGCTTCTTCTATTGTTTGAGGATCATCATATCCTGTCATAACTTGATCTGTGCCAGAAAAATATAAGGAATCTTCCTGCTTCTTACAAGGAGTCGTGGGAGTCATCCTACGGCATGTTGCAGAATTCTTATCCGCTGATACATCCATGGGTGAGAAGCCACAAAATTCATCTGTAATTGTTTCAGATTCATTGCTACCCTTTTGGGATGAAACTTGCATTGGAGAGAAGCCACGAAATTCCTCATGTTCATCACTTTCATCTAGAACTGGAGTCCTACCTGGTTGTAGGTCATAAGCCACTGTAGTAGTTTTAATTTGGGTATCACCTTTTCTTGTGTAGATTTTCCTTAGAAGAAAACAACATCCCTGGTGTATGTGATCTTCCTTGTTCTCGGGTCCAGCAATTTGTACCCTTTCTTGTCTTCAGCGTAGCCAACAAAAATCATTTCAGTAGATTTTGGATCCCACTTCCTTCATGTTTCTTTTGGAACATGGACTAATGCCTTGCTTCCAAACACTCTAAGGTGAGGTAAGTTGGGTTTCACACCATACTATAACTGAAATGGTGTCCTGTTTCCTAATGGTTTTGATGGACAACGGTTATTTAAGTACGCTCAGTTGAGACAGTTTCCGCCCAAAACCTCTTGTGAAGATCAACATCTAACAGCATTGTTCTTGCTTTTTCTACTAGAGTGCGATTTTGCCTTTCTGCTCGGCCATTTTGCTGAGGTGAATATCTTATGGTCATCTGGTGTTTTATGCCAGACCTCTTCAAAATTGACTGCAACTGTGGATTTAAATATTCCGTCCCATTGTCTGTCCTTAGTGTTTTTATTTTGCAGCCACTCTGGTTTTCAACAAAATCCTTAAATGTAACAAACGCTTCAGGTACTTCAGTTTTCTCTCGGAGAAAATAGACAAAATAATATCTGGAATAGTCATCAAGAAATGTAAGGAAATACTTATTCCCACCAATGCATACTTGTTCCATGGGGCCACACAAGTCTGAATGAATTAACTCTAGGGATCTTTTTGCACATTTGTTATAGGCCTCAAAGGGTTTCCTGGCTTGTTTGCCTTTTACACATGTTTCACAAGTGTCATTACACTTCAAAGAACTTTTAATACTCAAAGTAACCTTGTTTATCATAGACATGACATTCCTATTTAAATGTCCAAGGCATTGATGCCATAAAAACCATTAACACTAGACAAATAACATTCTTCTGATGGAGTATCCAATTTAAAAATGTCCTTATCTAGAGACATTGTGGCTATTCTTTCTCCATCTGCTCTAATCTGTCCCCCAGACTTACTAAATATGACTTTATGGCCACATTCCACAATTTTGCTTACTGATAGCAAATTAACAGGCACTTCAGGTACATGCACAACACTCTCTACTTTAACAGGTGTACTTTGCCTATCAGTGAAGTTGTAAACATCAATGTCTACATTTCCTATCACTGCACCCTTAAGACTTGAACTGTTTGCAGTAACTATTTCTGTGTTAAGTGGCACAACATTTTTTAATTGTTCATTACTGTTTATAATGTTTGTGGAAGCACACAAATCAACATACCACTGCCCCAATTTACTATTTTCAGGCATCAATCTGTCTAAAGTAGCAAAAACATAATCATTTGTAGTTGACTGACCTGCTTTTATCGTCTTTGTACTCAGTGCTTTCGTCCCTCTCATAGGCGCTCGGCAATTTCGGGCAATGTGTCCAATCTTGTTGCAGTTATAGGCTGGAACACATTTTCCCGAGAATTCTTCTTGTATTTTCCAGCGATTAGCGCTGCATCTCGGTCGGTAGATGTATAGGAATCTGCCTGGTTTCCACGAACATCTTGTAGCAACTTCACTTTTATCGTGTCGCCTGTTATTTTTACTCCCAAACTCTCTATTCCCATAATCGTTGGGTGATATTCGCCCGGTAAACCGGCCAGCAATAACGTCCCGACCCACTCATCGTTCACTTCAAACCCAATTTGATTGAGTTTGTGGGCGGTAGAAATGATTTTATCAACGTATTCGTCCACGTTCTTACATTCCTCTAATCTCGTAGTTACTAAAGATCGTAACAATCCAACCCGCCTTGTTAGTCCCGAATCTTCAAAACCTTGTTCAAGTTGTTGCCACACATCCTTAGCAGTAGGCGCCGTCTTTACGTGAGAGAAATTTATTGGATCAATGCACAAAACTAATTTAGCGAAAGCCTTTTCATCCTTTCGTTTATCTTCATCTTTCCCCACAACAACATTCCACAAGTTGTCAAGTTGCAATAGGGCCTTCATTGCAAATTTTCAATTTTGATAGTTCTCTCGACCGATAAGTTTTTCAACACTCGGTAAACTTGCGTTAAGCATTTTCACAAAAATAGGAACTCAACCTTTCTTGCACGCACAAAAACAGAAAAACTCGTACCACTCACTTTTACTTCCTAACCACTTAAGCACCTGGGCCCCTAACCTGTTGTCGTATAGGGCAACTGGGCATGCGAAAATAAAACTGATTTGCCCCAACAACACATCTTTACTCCATGAATGTTACATTCGAACTGAATGAACATTTCTTCAGTCCAAAACACAAACGATACACTATGGCAGAATAGCCAACCTAAACAAAATAACCCAATTCACTGTATTGGCAACCTAAGACATTAAATATAACTGCTGTTCATACCAGCATAACAAAATATGTTTTTCACACTCCAAGAATAATTTCTTGAATTGTAAGCTTTGTGGTGAACTTCAAGTCGGCGACAGCGAGACTGTAAGGTCGGCATATTTATTCTTAATTATTTTACTCTATTTTACCAGAATTATGCACTAGTTAGAATTTTATTTGTAGAAACTGTGTTGGCAGAACTTATATTTAATTTGTGTCAAAATAATGGTCCCGCTAAATTACATGTCATATTTACGTATTGTGTTAAAGACTTTTGGAGCATTGATAATTTTAATTCAGAATATAGATATTCCCAAGGCCAGAGGTATGAGTAGGAATTCTCATGTATTCTACGACTGTTAAGCCGAGGTTTGTTTCCAAATTAACATGTTTTCTTTGAACCCTGAGATTTTCACTAAAATTAAACTATATATCCTGCTTCCAACTACGTCATGTTACTAATGAGAAAACCGTCCGCAAATATATCAATAAGTTATGTTTTTGTGCAGTGAAAGGGTATCCTCTAGATATAGTTGTGTAGGGAATAGCATCAGTAATTTTCATGTTTCATATTAAAACTATCTTTTTCAACTTTTACATCAACATTATTCTTTTCTGTACTAGTCATCACTTACCTGAACTACGTAATTTGTACCAACACCACTACAATTCTCGCTACCGTATGGAACATATACAAATATCGTCAGTAATTACAGCAGTTTGCCGTAAACAATTCACCAATCAAAGCAATAAGTTAAGTATATATTGTAACAAATTAAAAAAATGAAGTGGATATGGTCAATTACCTCCCATTAACTCCAATACCTCCTACTATCTACTAATAAACTTTAAACTAAAATGCCTGAGGAGTACATGTCAGTTGCTGTCACTTACCTTTCAAGCTTAACCTACTCGTAACTGAAAAAACTAACTTTGGTGGTTGGTTCACTAGCCTGGAGACATGGCCAATTCACCACACCACGTCTCCAGAATACCTAAATAAACTTTATACCTAAATGAATACTGAGGCAGGGTGGTACTAGTAAAATTACTAATCAAACACTAACCTACACAGTGATCTTAGATTGCCGGAGCCGTCGTCAATTAACAGACCACGACCGACTCTGCCAACACACAACACAAACTACAAACATCTAACCACCCCTACCTAAATAAAACAAATACCCTTCTATAGCAGGCCCCTACTAAAACTATACACAAATTACAACACTAATCAAACAACTATTTGGGGACGTCCACCAAGAGACCTGCGATACGCTACATTGTACTTCCTCAAGGAAGTAAACCTAATCTAAAAACACAACTACAGACTAAAGGTTGTAGCTCAACACAGCTACGTGACCTAAAACACAAGATAGGGGTGGGGGGGGGGTAGAGCTTACACAACACTCGCTTACTTCTGCGAAAGGCAGGCTTACTAGAAAAACCGGGGATCTAAATTTATGAAGTCTTTAAACAGGACCAGGTTTCTGCCACTACTAAATTTTGTAAACCTTCAATAGGTTATAAAGTTACAAAAGGCCAAGTAAAAGGTGACACTTTTCATTCTGAAAGGAAAGACTTGAACTGATCTAGTTTTTCTGTTTATTTAAAAATAAAAATAGTATCAGTCTTATTAGAACAGGTACAATAACTTAGTTAAAGATTTTTATAAAAACAAGATAAAAAGAAGGATTGATTTCTTTGAAACAGTTAGTGCCAATTAAAGGCAAGATTAAAATCAAGTGTACTTTTTGACTGGTTTAAAACAGTTACTACATAAAGTTAGACCAACGTAAATTAGTAATTTGAAACAATACTTAAGGTTTTGGCGTGTCCAGCCACTGCCAGGCGAGCCGTCCTTTGCCTCGAAATCGAACAAATGGAAAAGGGCTCCAGCCCTTCCGTCTTGATAAAACCAATCTGCGACGTTATAAACTTGACTCATTTTACTGCCCGAGACCGCAAGTTCACATTTTACTCTTTATACCGAAACAAAATAAGAAATAAAGATAATTAAATTTTAACCACAGGCGAGCGACGACATTTAGTTACCTAATTTAACTATTAGACTACCAGACTGATTAAGTTTTAGGCCGCCTTTGCGGCCATATGTCCCGTAACCTACATTGTTTATCCCTAATCCGAAAACTAACCCAACCGATTGAACTGCCCGAACTGAACTTCTTTGCTCACTGCGCCTGACTGTGACGCTCAGTCCTAATATAAAACTGGCCTGCTGACGTTTATGAACACCGCGTAAACGTTTTGCCGTACGGGAGGTTAAAACTTCAAAACACGCCTAACCTTCCCCGAACGGTGGTGAACAAACACGCAGCGTGACAGTACTGCCAACTGGCAATGACGTCAACTACCCCAGGTGTCCAAACAATCACCGAGGTAAAGACGAGAAAGAAAACAGCAGACTATCGTCACTTGCGCACAGCTGTTCCTATTGCAGGCTATTACGTCACGAAAGCTTGTGTTGTTAGTGCAGTTATCTACACGATTCAAGTGAACGTGTTGGTACAAATACAATGCTCGTGGCTGTGAATAATAACCTAGCCTCAGCGCGATTTACAAGCAGATGTACTGTGACGTTATCGACAAACGGCAGACAAGTGTTTAAACTACTAATGTTTTTATACCAGGGCGTCACGTGTGTGCCAAGGCCCGAATCGCTCTACGTGAAAACACGATGACCGCATCTTAGCAAGAAAAGCTCTACCATAAATAGGCTCTCGGCCCAACTGAAATCTAATATGGATCCGAACAAAAAATAAAAACCTAACCTTGATTTTTATGATTGTGACATTACACCGCCCTCACGAAAGCTTGTGATCTCACAAGCAGCCCTGGAAACTAAAAATCTAAGTTTTAACAATTTCAAACAAATGATTGAACAGTATTTAACCTCAGGGTGCCTATGGGTCACGAGCAATGCACAGATGGACCTCAAATCTCTCGTCCAATCTGCAAGACCCGCTGTTGGTCTAAAATTATGAAATTCAATTACTGTGTACTGTTTGTTGTGTGGGTCATGTGATAACAGAAATTTATCTTGAAAATAACAACATTTATCTTGGGTGTCTTCCTGGAGGAGTAGTCGTCGAGACGTTCCGCTCCCTGGCTCACATGGTTGGATTGGATTTGCATATGGTCCTCTCTTGCATCTGGTTGGGTACAACATTGGTTTTTCAAGTCCAGGGCAGCAGAAGACATCCCCGAACTTGCTCCTCCACCAAGGCACACTGGTACATGGGTCTTCAAAACTCAACGCCTTTTGCTGCAACATAGTCATTCACAGCATAAATCACAAATTCTCATTAAATGGCCTTCACAGCAGATGACACTGCAAGAGGGTGTTAACACTGGTTGCATTCAAAAATTAAATTACACTCAAATTCCAATCAACACTATTTATTACTGAATTGCAACAATGACTATCAAAATTAAGAAACTTAAGAAAAGTAAAATCTTCTAAAAACAAACAAAAAATCACCCCACCCACAAGAGAAACAAGAATAACCAAAGGTGTGGAACTGTGGACCAAGCTAGACAAGGTAGAGAGAGGAAAACTGGTTCACGTAGATCGACCTCATGGTTGGCGAACCCACTCGCCACTGGAACAGGTACTCGGCCTCCAACATAGCCGCTAAGCCCTGTCCTCTTCTTCTTCTTCTTCTTCTTCTTCTTGAGGTATCGTCCAGCTCCTGCTTAGACGACCTCGTGTACTATTTTCCTAAGGCGGCGCCCTGCCTATCTCAGAAAGGAAATGTCTGTTCACTGGTAGCGAACCCTCTTGCCACAGCGACAGACAAACTCTCTTCTTCTTCTTCGTTGTACACCACCCTCGATGTACAATGGCTGATGGTAACATAGGGGGGAAAGGAAACAGCCTCTTCTCATAACATGGAATCCAATCAACTGCACCCCTCAAAAGTTTAGACCTCTTTTTAACTTTGTATGGCTTCCACTAGTTCAAAAATAAATTTCACAGCAGTAACGACATTTCTAATAGGTATCAAAAGTTCAAAATTTTCACTGTCGATCATAGGCCTAAAAGTTCATGATGAGATACACTTCGTAAAGAATCTTCAATGTAGTCGAACAACAAGCATCTGCTTCTGCTGCAGCTTGTACTGGATTCCGAACCAAAAGGATTGGAAAAGAGAAGGAATACCCCAGACAAAACCTCCCATTGTAAATTTCCTAACAAACTACTTTCAACTTCAATTGATCAAATTTACTGAAATTACTCATGAGTTAATTAAAACCAATAATAAATAATAAAAAAAAAAAAACATTTAACTATGGCAACTCAAGTATAACACACTCCAACAGGCAACTGCTGCTTGACCAAAGGCATAAACATTCAAGTACATGACCACACAAAAGAATTTAATAAAATAAATGTTTACTAAAAAAAAATATTCATTTAGTCATTGGTTTTCAAACAAAAGAATTAAGTATTTCTCTCCAATAGCTTTTAGTTAGTAACAGTATTATATTTTAATAGCTTTCTGTCTTTTCTTGCAAAGCTATCAGAAATTAATTGCATTAGTAAACAAAAAGTTAAAATGTCATTACTGACTTGAATATAAAAAATAAAAAGGTTTCCTTTTCTTTAAAAATTATTGACTCTACAACAAAAAAAATTTTAATCTATATATATATATATATATACACACACACACACACACACACACACACACACACAC